>OLKM01000091.1:366832-369652 GCA_900291075.1 Melanogrammus aeglefinus
GAAAGAGAAGAGAAGACAGAAGAAGAAGAAGAAGACCAAATTGTGCGTAATGGGTTTGAACACAATTGCTTCAGCCTGCTATAAGTATCCGAGAGCAAGAGGCCTCACTCCGCTACCTGATCCGTAAAGAACCTCAATACCTGGATTGACACTTGGGATAATAGTGCCTGCTGATTGACCCAATATTAATAGTTAATTTTATTGTTACAACAACACAAGATGCCGTTTTACTAGAATCCTGCTGGTGGACTCATGCATGGTGTATGTAGTCTTGGAATCTGTTCTATAATTTAGTCAATCAATTGAGTCCAGGGCAGTTACTGGATTCTGTGCCGAAATACCAACTGAAACTTGATACTAAGCCTGGACCAAATGTAGATTGGCTCGTTCCGGGTTTTGATTGCCGGTGGTGAGAGGGCTATACGGTCTTATGAGTAGTCCCAGGCCTAAAGGGTGTTTTCATCTATTAGGGATCACATCGCCATGGCATGTTACGATTCATATGAGAGAAAATAGTGTCGGTTCAGGTGTGAAAAATATGTGATCAACCTAAGCTGCCTTTGAGGAAGCAGCTGGTCGGCTCAAAAATAAACAAAAACGCACACATGCACACGCGCACACACATAAACATTGACACATGCATGCAAACACATGCACAAAAGGCTTGGCGATATGTCCCTTTGGACCCGGAGAAGTGTAGAAATTTGATCCAAGCATTGAATCACCTTGAAAAGCAAATGTCCTCACCCCACTCCCAAACTCTTGTTCTCACTCGTATCCCTCTATATACCTGCCTCAGTCTCTCTTCCCTCTCATCTCTTTCTCTCTGTCTCTGACTTTCTCTCGCTGCCTGACACAAACACACATACACAGACGTGGAGACCCAGTCCAGTGCAGTAGTTCTACCGCAGTACACAAGAACAAACTGTTCTTAGGCAGATGCTAACGCCTGGTCATAGTTTCAGCAGCGCTGAGATTATGTGTTTGTGTCAAACTGTTTGTGTCCATGTGGATTCGCTCACGTTTATATGCCTGTGTCCTTTCCCATGTATTTAGGTAGACTGGACAACTATAACTCTTGTGTCATTTTTGTGGACGACGATTATGGAAATAAGGAAGAAATTTAGCAAATGTCTTTAACTTTCATCAATGTGTGGGCACCTATTTCATAATTTATTATTAATTCTAATAGAATGTAAATTTCTCTTGTCTGCTGCCTTATGTGAGATGTATATGTGTGTGCTGTATGAGAGCCACAAAGGTCACAGACACCTCTAAATGCTCCCTGTGATACATACATAAACTGAAAAACCCGAACTCACACAAGCACTTTTACACACACACACACACACACACACACACCCACCACACACACACCACACACACACACAACACACACACACACAACACACAGGACACAGCGACAGCAGCACACACAATCACTCATAAACGCACGGCTTTTAATCTTCACAGTATTCCCTAGCTGAAAATGATATTGTTACCGCCAGAGAGAGAGAGAGAGGGACGAACATGCGTGACGAGGTAACAATAGAGAGAGGAGAGCGAGAGGAGGAGGAGAAAGGGAATAGAGCAAAAGCACAGCATGGAATTAAGCAAGATAATGTAATTTCACTGTATTGAAAGATTAAATGAAATAGAATTCAATTGAGATAGGGACAGGAAGAAAAATATATACTAATCTGTATGCAATGTATATCCTTTGTAAATAACAAATTATGTTTAGATATGTAAGTTCATTTGACTCCAATTTCTATCTATGATTGCAATGACGTAATGTTACTTGAATTTGTGTACCTATATGTTTATCCCGATGCTCGGGCTGGAATAGAACTGTGCTCTGTGCTTCTCTCTCTCTCTCTCTCTCCGTCTCTCTGTCTCTCTCTCGTCTCCCTCCCCCCCCTCTCTCTCTCTCTCTCTCTCTCTCTCTCTCTCTCTCTCTCTCTCTCTCTCTCTCTCTGTCTCTCTCTCTCTCTCTCTCTCTCTGCCAAGCGACAAGAATAATCTTGCATATGCGACATGAAACAAGAAAGTAAACTAAATAAACCATCATATTTGAAACAGACAACATAAAAGAACACAAACGCGGACGCACAATGGCACACACACACCACACACCACACACACCATCAGAGCATCTTATAGCTTCAGCTATATTCAACCTAGTTACTGTTTTGCTTGACAGACAGCCTGATCGACCAATCAGTTGGCTTCACTTAAATACCTGTCCACCTGTCGTCCGCTATCTAGCATACAGAAATGAAGCACTTGCTTTTATTCAATGCCTGACCCCTACGAGTTCAATGTTTACTGTCTGTCCATCTGTCTGAATGATTACCTGTCTGTAGGTCTATCTGTCTGTTTCTCTATCCAATCTGTGTATGTGTCTGTCAGACTGACCTCCGTCTGTCCATTTTTCTGACCTTTTGTCAGTTATGTTGTCTGTCTGTCTGTCTGAACTGAGTAATGACAGCAACCAAATATATTCCTTCTCTATTTTTGTTGTATAGGGCAGAGAATTAAAAGCTTAGTCTGAACACTTACCACACTTATAGTAAACATCTGAATAGCGGATGTCACACTTCCATGGGAAGCTTTACCAGACTAATCAGAACACCGGCCTGTCACCAGGTAGAGTAGAGCATCTTTCTATCTCTGAGTGTCTCTCCACTCTCTTCTCTCCCCTCTCTCTCTCCCCCATTTCCCCGCTTCTCATCCTATACACCTCTCTTTCAGCGATTTTCGTTACCTCTTCTCTCTCGGGCTCATCCTATCTCTCTCTCCTCTCTCTCTCTCCTCTCT
>OLKM01000091.1:374662-479662 GCA_900291075.1 Melanogrammus aeglefinus
TTCATAATGATATGTGTTGTGGACACATTGTGTTTAGATTCCTGTGCTACTATGAGCTAAATAAATATTCCTGCACTTCAACTATAACACATATAATGATACAATTTTATTTTGGGAAACGCCTAGTACAAACAAAGACTTCTACTGTGGACACCAGAGCTGCCCAGTTCCATTGCAGTCGTCTACTGGTGAACACTGGGAGGTACCAAGAACAACCAGTGTTTTCTAATGGTGGACAAACTGGAAGCTGCTCTGTACAACCGCAATCTTAAACCTCAAAAGATCGACCCTCTTTCAAGAATAACAGTTAATATGCAGCTGATGTAATATGAGGATTAAATACAAAAGCAATTTCAAGACTTTTTAGAGTAGTGTTGTTATGTTTATCTGAATGTTTGATGTGCCTTTTAATTAACGTTTGTTTTTGTTACCCCACAGGGCGCATAATTTATGTGAACATATATAGCATTTAGTTGAGTTCATCTCATAATGATATTTTTTGTTTCTCTGGAGATTTATGACAGAAGAGAGGAGAGCAAGAGAGGGAAGGAGAGGAGAGGAGAGGAGAGGAGAGGCAAGGTGAGACAGATAGAAGGAGAGAAGCGGAAGAAGGAGATGGAAAAAAAGGGAGAACAGAATGGAGGATAGGAAAGGCAGGGCATGGGAAGATAGAAAGGATGAGAGGAGAAGAGAGAGAGGAAGAGAGAGGAGAGAAGATGAGACAAGACGAGACGAGAGAGGGGATGAGAGGAGAAGACAGAGAGGAAACGAGAGGAGAGGAGAAGAGAAGGGGAAGAGAGAGAGGAAGAGAGAAGAGAGAAGATGAGACGAGAGGAGAGGAGAGAGGGTATGAGAAGGGGAAGAGAGGAGACGAGGGGACAGGAGAGAGGGGAAGAGAGAGGAGACGAGAGGAGAGGAGAGAGGGGAAGAGAGAGGAGACGAGAGGAGAGGAGAGAGGGGATGAGAAAGGGAAAGGCGGATCAGATAAAACGAGAACCTGTGCAGAAGGAGTGAGAGAGAAATAAATAGAATATATTCTCCAGCCAACCAGAGACCTGAGGTGCGAGAACATTTAGGAGAGTGATGGGACCAAGTGACAAGGAGCCAACCAATGAAACGGAGCCTTGAATCACCGCGCAGAAAACAGCTTTGATTTATGAGGTGTGCATGGGGTAGACCCCGCCATCTCTGCCCCGCAACCAACCTCTGCAGATAGACCGCTGTCCTCCAAAGCCTAAATACTGTATATTTTTGGATGTTGGCACTTTGGATGTTGTTCAATTGAATGTGTTGCAATGTACCTCATCAATCCATTCTATCACTTCTGTGGCCTCCATCACCACCATCATCTTCATCACATCATCATCTTTCACCATCGTCTTCATCACATCCGTCATTTTCATCCACGTTTTTTTTCTGCACCTAAGGTACCGGCGAAACATCATCTCAACTTCTTCTGTCTTCATCGGAAACAAAAACAAACAAACGGCTTTATTTCCGTGACAACAAAAGCTTCTAGATGCCCTGAAATTGTTCTCAGTATTCAGGTCAAGTCAATTTTATCTGTATTGCCCTTAACCCCATTTACAGTCTCAAAGGGCTTCACAGGCCCACAATACCTCTTGACCTAAGCCCTGTCCACAATACCTCTTGACCTAAGCCCTGTCAAGGGCTTAGGTCAAGAGGTACTGTGGAACGAAGGACCTGTGAAGCTACCCCAACCCAGAGGGGAGAAGCCTTGTGAAGGAAACAGGAGGAGGAATCATTCTTTCCAGGGACGTTTTCAAATCTGAGGAAATTGGCACGTAGGAACCTGTGTGTTTAGAGTTTTATTCTGGGCTAGATAGAGCACACCTGATAAACGCTTGAGATTCTGGTGGGTGGTAAAAAAGGGGTTGTCCACAAAGCTAAAAGATCAGTGATGTATCCAGACCCTGAGCAGCTGTTCTTCTCAACGTGGCTCCCCCCCCCTCAACCCCCATGGGCCTGCTGCCCATGGGTTCTGTTTGATACCGCTGACGGAACTGAAGCCGGAAGCTGGCTTTTCTGCCGGTGGGTGAGGACACATCCACCTGGTAAGCTAGGACAACCTGCTAGGGCTTCCCTTTTGGCCCAGTTTCCTTTAGCAGCCAGTAGCAGAGGTTCTGGTGCCTGGGGAAAGAGAAGAGAGGAAAAGGGGGGGGTCTAGAGCCCATACCAGAGGGCGGCGAAACACGACATCATGAATTAACTGGAGGAGGTGATATATGTCATCTGTCATCTGTAGCGAAGGAGGGATCGAGTGATGTGAACCAGGCCAGAGAGAGAGAGAGAGAGACGAGAGAGAGAGGTGGGAGGGGGAGAGAGAGAGAGAGGAACAGGGAAAGAGAGAAGGCTATAGGAGCTCTCAGGTGGTTGTCAGCCTACTATATCAGTCTCTTTTTGATTCTCTCTGGAAGATCTCTTCCAATGTTTACCGCCCTGCAGAATCTATTTATTCTGTCTCCTCTATCACACACACACACACACACACACACACACACACACACACACACACACACACACACACACACACACACACACACACACACACACACACACACACACACACACACACACACACACACACACACACACACTTTCTGTTCCTTCTCCTCCGTTACCTTGAGCTATTTATCATCCTTCTCTCGCTCAATATCTTCTCCACCTCTTTTTATCTTCCCCCACTCTGTCGCTTCTAATCTTTCTTTTCCCATCTTCTCCCTCTCTCTTTATTTTTTTCTCTCTCTGTCCATCTTTATCTCTCTCCTTCCCATGAATATTGAAAGAATCTTCGCCCTCTCACCTCCTCTTCTCCATCAAGCTATCTTCTTCCCTGGCTACTCCCGGTGCCCCCTAGCCATGATGACCTCCCCGGTTATTACCCAGAATCCCTTGGGGCGTCCAGGACAGATCAGGACCAGCAGAGACACATGGGCCTGGGTATTCCATCTGGTGCATCGTCAGCCATCACATTACATCATTATATTCCCCATACATCAAGTTCAGACAAACCATGCCTCCTGACAATGTCTGTGTGCTGTGACTGGTCGGGTAATTGCTTCAAGGTTGTTATTGAGATTCTGCAAAAAAAAAAACGAAGCATTGTCTAAAAACACAACATAAAGTGTAGGCAGGAAATCCATCTGATCACAGACCAGGTTTCTTTTCCCAGATGAAACCTGAATGAATCGGGGTAGAATATCCATATTCCTCCCCCGCCCTCTTCCCCCATAGAGGACTGCTACACCGATTGTTTGTTGAATTCCCTATATACCGATGACTGAAAGGGAGGTGTGATGGAGGTAAACAGGGGTAGCCAGGGTGGGGAAGGTCATCCTCAAGATTGATCTCCTTCGTAGAAGAGGGAAGGAGGAGGAAAGGGGAAAGGGAGGAGAAGGAGAGGAGAAGGAACTGAGGGGAAGAGCCAATAACTCCCTCACGTGCACCCTTGTTTGACGAGATGTGACATACCATCAACGTGCGTGTGCGTGTGTGTGTGTGTGTGTGTGTTTGTGCGCGCGAGTGCGTGTCACTGCTTTATGAAAACGTTAACATGTCAGGTTTTACAGCTCTGAAAATAGCACACAGACACACACAAGTGTGAGTGAGTGAGTGAGTGAATTTGTTCTTGAGTGTGAACATGTGGAGTGCAGTCGTGT
Organism: Melanogrammus aeglefinus; assembly: GCA_900291075.1. Lineage (NCBI taxonomy): Eukaryota > Metazoa > Chordata > Actinopteri > Gadiformes > Gadidae > Melanogrammus > Melanogrammus aeglefinus. The sequence goes on from OLKM01000091.1 coordinate 378,343, forward strand.
GTGTGTGTGTGTGTGTGTGTGTGTGTGTGTGTGTGTGTGTGTGTGTGTGTGTGTGTGTGTGTGTGTGTGTGTGTGTGTGTGTGTGTGTGTGTGTGTGTGTGTGTGTACTTGATAGCTAAATAAAGACACAATTGCAACCTGATATGAGTGAGACCACGAGGCTCTCTGGCTAAGTATAGTGCACTGACGTAGCGGCTTCTGGACCCCACTGGGCCGTTTGTGTGCGTGTGTGTGCGTGTGGATGTATGTGCTTGTGTGTCTGAGTGTTTCTGCCCAAAACAATTATGTACCAGACTGTGAAATCATCATAGATGCAACATAATTAGTAGAATTACAAATTATTATATTGGTGTATACTATTCCAAACGCCACTCTTTAGGTTTGTACATTTTTGTATAATTTTAATTCCCTGGCTGTACTTTGGGTTTCATATTTCATATAAAGTATTCAGAATCTGTAGCTGAACTAAAGTGTTTGGTTGTCGTTAACTGAAGCAGATGGTGGTGTTATCGGTCATGTCTGTCAGGTCAACCATGTGATGAAGACGAGCAGCAGCCGTCATCACGGGGCTGACGTTACCAATATTGCTAGGTACACAATGCATGTCAAAAGGGGGTCCTCACAAGAAATGTGCTCAAACGTGTGTGAGTGTGTGTGCGTGCGTGCATGTGAGAGAGACAGAGAGATGGAGCGGGACAGAGAGAAGCTACCATCATACTTAGATAGGTGTTATCAAAGGGTGTTAATGTTAGTTAACTTCAATAGTGTATGTGTGTGTATGTATGTGAGTGTGTGTGCGTGCGTGCGTGCCTGTTTGAGTGAGAGGGACAGAGCGAAGCTTCTTTCATACTTAGGTGTTAGTTAAGGGTGTTTGTGTTAGTAAACTCTGCATGCGTGTGTAAATGTACTAAAGTGTTGATTTGTCATGATAGTGATGCTATTGGGACGTTTTTTCCAAGTAAGATCTGCATCACTGGTGCACCTGGTGAAAAAATTGTTTGTTAGAGTTTGTGTGCGTGTGTGAAGTAATTTATCAAGACAGTGTAAGTATGAATATGGGTGACAACCCATCAGTCTGCGTGTGTGATTACATGCATGTGAAATCATTTGTTCACAATTGTGGAAGAACTCTTGTGTGTGACTAATTATATCTGGAATCATACCATATCTGGAAACTACACAATAATTATTTAAAATACAAACTGTTTTATGAGGAACACAATTAAATCACAAGCACAGGGAAGTTAATTTGGCCAATGAAAACATATAGGCCTAGATGAATGAAGGGATAGTAAATGCATTGTTCCATGAATTTCATTAATACTACATTATTATTGTGTTATTCTGTGTGACCTGATTTAACATATCTAGCAGGTATTGGTTTGGGCTTTGTTCCGCATTGGATGCTTAAAGTGCACTGCGAACATTGCCGTTTGAACTTGGAACCATTTTGCTGGCAGTCGAAACACCCATAACCACAAACTTCCCCCTTATCGACGTCCACATGGGAAAAGACCAAACAACACTCAATATGCTTAGGACACAGTTTCCCCACTTTTTCAAAACAAGAGACAGAGGGTTAATATTTCTAATCGATGAATGAACCAGCGGTACTGACCTAGTTCCATCTGCATTCCCAGAGTCCACCACCAGGTGTCAGTCTTGTTCGGTTTTCTCGAGGCCTGGAGGGTGTGGTCTATTTTTAGCCTGATGTCTGCTAGAGGACAAGATATTAATAGACTGATCTGCAACTGTGTGGGTTTACACACATTCATACGGTCATACTCTTGCTCAAATTCATGAGGGCACGTTCCCACATGCTGCAATGTTAATGCTCCCACACACAAGTAAATGCTTTTTCTCCCAAATACAGAGACAATTACAACTGTTCTAATGTAAATGTACCAGATTTGAACTCACTCACAAACGACCTCCTGAGGTCGATCTCCTGAGGAAAGTGGAAAAGCAGTACGTGTAAGGCTTGCAGGCCTTCTAACTGCATCACATGTCTGCTGGGAGACATGCAGCAGCCTATTGCAGAAACATACACCGTACTTGTCAACTCTGCACTGGTCTTTAAGGACCTAGCATGTGTGCGTGCTAACAAATGAAATAATTTGCACGCAACACTTGAGTAATGCTAGTTAACACAATACACACACACACACACACATCTCTCACGTGACTGCTTGTGGCTCTTGCAGATGAGAATGCAGAGGAGCTGAAATGTTTTCGTTTGAAAACATTTCAGCTCCCATCTGTTCCTCTTCTGCCAGGGGCCCTCCTCACAACTGAGACACGATACACTGAGTAGACAGCTAGCTTAGCCCAGACACAAAGGCATTCGCTTGCTTAACCCGGGATAACCCGCCCACACACCACACACCACACACACACACACACACACACACACACACACACACACACACACACACACACACACACACACACACACACACACACACACACACACACACACACACACACACACACAGCTTAACCAGAAACTGCTTGCACATATAAAATGAGTCCTTCCCGCCATAGGCTTAGCCCTTAGTTCAGAACAGATCGGACTTATTACAAGTACATAACCCTTAGCACAAGCCAGCGCACATCTTTCATTCTACAACCATTTAAATTATTGCTTTCAGTTAACAGAGCCATGCATTTGCCAAGTGGTAGCACCTAAATAGACAGATTGGTCCATCGGGTCGAATTACCTGTATTTTGGCAAACATGAGTGATAAGTGGTACCAATTTGATTTTAAATAAAAGTTTATTCAATCAAATTAAGTCAAATGGCAGCCAGGGAGAACACCAACTTCGACTAATTTCCAGACCAGGGTATAATTGCTTTACAGGGCTGTAACTCAGGAGTCTGTTTGGACGACATGTGGGGAACTGGGGAGACACATGGTAAGACAGACTATGGTTGACACGTCTACAGTTCCCTCTACTACCTCAACTTCCCCTATAACGTACGCTGGCTTCATACCACACATTGACTCACCTGTCCGGCGCCAGCGTCCTCCTCGAGGAAAATAACCTGGGCTCATCTTTATTGCCGACAGACGTTTGTTGGCTCAAGACCAGCAGGTGTTCTCTATGGCTAATCAATACACAGCTGTACTATACAACATTGACTATGGATGACGTGACCTTGTTGGCCCTGGTGCTGTCCAGAGTTCTGAATCTTTGTTCCTGCCCTTGTTGATGTATTTGCATGTCATTTTCCAGGAGGGTTTGGCATGAATAGCCAACCTTTTGGGGCATGCTCAGACTTGATGATTCAAGCTTCTGCTAAATGATCTATAAACTGAGTATCTCTCTCAGAAAAGGTCAGTATGGATGATTAAATACAGAAATCGACATTTTGAAATTTCTTTATTGAGATGAAAGTGTTAGTCTGATGGAGAACTGAAACAGTTTTTATCGTCTCTTTGTATTTATGTGGGCTGGTATCTGATCTGTTTTATGAGTATCTATATGCAACAGTGTGTGTGTCTGTCTGTGTCTGTGTGTGTGTCTGTGTCTGTGTGTGTACAACCAGTCTTTGGCAAACACTTCAAAAAGCTCATGATTCAAGCTGTTAACAGAAGACTTTCAATAAATACAGAAACAATTATCTCTGTTAAATACCAATAAATACACCATTAGAAACGCTGTAATCAGTAAAAGTACGTGGACAGCAGGTACATGCCATATACATAAATGTTGAGCTGACACTAGAGAATTATAACAATATATACAGGGGTTTTATTAAGGTTGCGCGTAAAGTAGTAGCTCCAAATACTGAAATACGGTAATGTGTTCTTCTGTTCAAAATAACAAGCAATCAACGCTCTCTCGCTCTGTATTGCTCGCTCTCTCTCGTGCTCCCTCGCTCGCTTTCGCAGACCTCCTACCCCCTCTAGTGGTTAGACATATAAACGCCTATATTACTATCAAACAGACAAGTTCCAGAAACGGTTGACAGTAGGCCTACAGCAGTACAATGCAACTGTAGAAACTAAGGTTTCCCTTTCATCCTAATCTCATTTTAAAGCACCCCTAGGGGTTTGGCATTCACATTCAAACATGTCTTGGTTTACTCTAGAAATAATGTGATTTGAACCGTTTGATTATCCAATCAGGATGGTTTCACCCAAGAAGTTTCCAGTTGCTGAGCTTCATAGCGGACACACACGCACACGCACACGCACACACACACACCCTTTCTTCCTTCATCTTTCATAGTTGACAAATCCTTCATCTTCATCGTTTCTTCACATGATTGTAAGTAGGGTTTCTAGGGAACAGCGCCACCTAGAGCTGGTTACCGTAGAGCTCGTGTAGCTACCAGTGTTAATACCATAGCATAACATAGACCGGTATGGTTAATGCATCCTGTTTGTTGAGATGGGCACAAAGAAAGGTGCTTAATACAAAAACCAAACTCCATCTCGTTTTCTTCGTTTCAGTGTGCAAGCTGGACGAACACAAAAACAGTGTCTCTTGTCGACCAATGAGAATACTCAGAATAAATTGCCCATGTAATCAAAAAAGGGGGTGGTTTCACCCTCTCTTACTCTCGATCGTCAAACAGGAACAATTCCTGGGACCATTGCATCCTGGCAAACTGTCTCGTATCCATCCATTTCCTCCTCCTTCCTTCCCTCCCTTCCTACCTCGGCTCCTAGTAGTAGGAGGCACGACTCGACAGCGCTCCCAGTGCAGTGGGCTGTGCGGTGGGCGTGGTCGGCATGACGACCAGGTAATTGGAGGGCACGTAACCGCGGCGGCCCTGCGCCGCCTCCACCAGGCTCCAGTCGGAGTTCCCGCCCTTGTCGTGAGGCTCCAGGACGCGCACGGCTTCGCCCGCGCGCACGGAGAACTCGCGTGCGCCGCTGGCCGTGAAGTCGTAGCTCACAAACACCTGCCGCAAACGGGAGGTCAAAGGTCAGAGTGGGGCTCATCGGGTGCCAGGAGGTTATGGAGAAAATGTTATTAAAAAATATATATTTTATACAATGTGATACACTCACATACTAAGACATCGGCAATTCTCTCACATCACACACACACACACACACACACACACACACACACACACTTGTAAAAGGTCAAGGGGCCTAGATTTGTCTGAACAAGCGCTGAACGCATTGCTGTAGGATATGACTACACTAGGTGACATATAAAGTGGCATCTCCTTAGAATCTGGGTAGTGGCTGATTAGCAACAAATGTGAACTGTGAGATAGGCATGGAGGGAGTGTGGGGCAACATCACCCCTAGTGGTATAGGGCAGTAACTACAGGATGATCACAGTAAAAAAAATAACATGGCCACGGAGAGGGTGCGAGAGAGTGAGCGCGAGAGAGTGAGCGCGAGAGAGAGAGCGCGAGAGAGAGAGCGCGAGAGAGAGAGCGCGAGAGAGAGAGCGCGAGAGAGAGCGAGAGAGAGAGATCATAGGCCCTATGCTATGACACACACACACACACACACACACACACACACACACACACACACACACACACACACACACACACACACACACACACACACACACACACACACACACTATGTCCTGGAGGCCATTGTGAAGACAAGGTTAAGCAATTAATTATATATACGGTCAATAACAAAACACACACACCCCAAGCATGTTCTAATGAGGTCGATGAAGTGGCAGTGTAATTTCTTTCTTTATCCCCACCAAACAGACGACACACATGTACACACAGGTTGTTATCTACACTTGACTTTCACAAACAACTGTTAGAGAAAATGAGCTGTGAGGGTCACCTGGGGGCAGCGTAACAGTGAAATAACGGAGGCCTGATGTAAACACACTACGTATTTCAACACTACGGATTTCAACATGCTAAGCTAACCGCTAACGAGGATGCTAAAAAGGATGCTAACCTGGAAGCAGGGCCGGCTCATGGCTGGCAGGGTCAAGCTCCTGGTCTCTGGAGAGTAGGAGTGTCTTCTCTGCCCGGCCGGGACCCCAGGCAGGGTCAGGTGGGGAGAAGGGGGTGGGTCCTCCACTGCCTGGTGATAGCGAATCAGCTTGGCGGAAGGCACATAGCCTCTTGGCCCTGGAGACACACGTGATAGGGATGATACTGAAGAGTCAAGAAAACACTGGGGGCATGAAGACGACCCAGAATACACATAGACGTGGTGTTTGACCACCGATACATAATCTATAAACGTCGAATTATTAAAAACATTTGCATTTTAAAGTAAGTGAAAACATATCTATAAACATTATTGGTATCTTATTTCTCCATTTTGTTCCTGTGCTTGCAGTCATTCATTTATATTTGACATATTTTACCAGAAAAAAGGGGTCACTGTATAATAGTGGATGGTAGATGTATTTATTAAAAAGCTTCTTAGTTTCTCCATCTTCCCACTCAAACTGTATTTCCAGTACTCGACCAGCAGGTGGCGCTACTGTACCAGCAGAATGAGATCACCGTACAGTAATCGCCTCGGCAACAGTCCTCTGGGGTGAAACATCGTCATGGGCTCTTCATCTATAAATAGTTCCTACGTTTGTGCGGTCTGGCAAAAGGCCCTTTTAATGTGATGATGACGTGTCAAACAAATGAACAGATAAGTATATCTCCTCAACTCGTTTGTTTTATTAATTAACCTGATAAGGTAGCAGGAAAGTCAAAGCAGGCAGTCAAACGATTCTATCTCTAAAAACAATTATACGGGATGTGGGTTCAGAGGCTATTTCTGGGAGGCTCTTAAAAATGGGAAGAGTAGGAGATCAATGGTCAAATTTTTGTGGATAGTTGACGTGGCGGCCGATGTTTCACCGCAGGCGTGTGATGCTGTAAAACGGCAGAGCTTGGCAGTTCCCCTCCAAAGGGTAAATGAAACCCTAGTGTGACATTGCAAAAGAACATTGGGCCGACAAGTTTATCATCTCGCTGTCAACGCAAAAAGAACGCAAACCCGATTCAAAGCGTCGTAAAACATTCCAACACTTGAGAAAGGTCATATGGACCAAACAGCTTAGAGGACCGTATCCAAAGCCACAGACGACATCATAGCCCTGTCCCCTTTAGGAGCGCGGCGTTTGTCCTCACCCCCAGCGTCCACCAGCCACCTCCTCTTGTCCCCACGGCTGTCCTTCTGGCTGACGACGGCCACCAGCTCCCCGCGGGCCAGGCTCAGGTCCAGGTCCCGTGTGCCCACCAAGGCCCCGCTCACCTGGAAGATCTTCTCAGAGCCGTGCTTCTGGGTGAGGAGCGCCAGCCGGCGCTGGGAGGATGGACTCAGGGGCTGGGGACCGACCGGTGGAGAGGGATCACCCGTTAACAACAGGAGACAAAGGTTTGATAACAGAAGGGCTGCTGTTTGGTCCAACTGGGGGTGGCAAGACTGGGCGACGGTTTGCAAAGGTCCAGAAACCATCGAGTGCTCTACCAGCTGGGGTCTGGAGAGGGGGATGGGGGGGTCTGGAGAGGGGGATGGGGGGGTCTGGGGAGGGGGATGCTCACCTGGCTGATTGGGGCGCTGAGTGTTTCCTCCACGTTGCAACACACACTCTCCAGGTTCCTCGCGCCCTCTAGTACCGCATGCTCCACCCACTCCCAGAATGCACCTGTCTCCAGAGAGCTGTGGGGAAGCTGAACACGGAGGCAGAGACAGAGAGGAAAAGAGAAGCGCTGATGTAGTCCTTTTCCATTTGTAACCCTAACCTTCCTACTCTTAAGGAACGGGAAGGGAGGTTAGGGGTCATGTTGCCTACAGAAGATTCTGGGTTTGATTCCCAATGTCCAGAGTCTACCAGTGGGACATTGGGAATCAAATCCAGAACCTTTCATCAGCAGGTCAAACCCCCTATCGACTACAACGGTGACCTCATTCTCACACAGTTGTTTGAGAATATTATTGCTCACCTGTTGAGCGAAGCCCTGGAAGAGCTGCTCCATATCAGAGGTGAGGTCCAGGTGCAGGGAGGTGAAGGTCCCCAAGACGGACCACATCATGCCCAGAGCCAGGCCGTTGAACTGGGGGAGCTCAGTCAGGAGCAGGGTGTTGATGGTTCTACAGGAGGAGGAGGAGGAGGAGGAGGAGGAGGAGGAGGAGGAGGAGGAGGAGGAGGAGGAGGAGGAGGAGGAGGAGAGGAGCAGAGGTGAGACGATCACAGTGTTCGACAACAGCCTCAGCCTCTCTTTATGCAACCAAACACACATCCTCCTCCCAGCGTACCTGTAGGTGCTGGCGATGGCCTGCTCCTCGTAGTTGAGGCTGGGCCGCGCCTCCAGGACCTCGTAGTCCAGCAGCTTGTCCAGTCTCTTCCGGATCAGGTTCCTGGGTCCCGCCAGAAGGTCCCTCAGGGAACACAGAGGTTTGTAGATCAAGGACCTCATCCTCTTCTCCTGCACACAGACAGACCCCAGGTTAGAGTGCATTAGTACAGATAAAACATTGAGAGAGAGAGAGAGAGAGAGAGAGAGAGAGAGAGAGAGAGAGAGAGAGAGAGAGAGAGAGAGAGAGAGAGAGAGAGAGAGAGAGAGAGGAGAGAGAGAGAGAGAGAGAGAGAGAGAGAGAGAGGAGAGAGAGAGAGAGAGAGAGAGAGAGAGAGAGAGAGAGAGAGAGAGAGAGAGAGAGAGAGAGAGAGAGAGAGAGAGAGAGATTACATTTCCGAGCAGAGAATGCGATGTCAACGGAATGTGGGAGTGTGTGTGCATGTGTAAGACTGTTTGTGATACGTGGTATGCAACCTCTATCTCTCTCTCTGTAATACGTGGTATGCAACCTCTCTCTCGCTCTCTGTGTCTCTGTGTCTGTGTGTCTGTGTGTCTGTGTGTCTGTGTCTGTGTCTGTGTGTCTCTGTGTGCGTGAGACTAACAAAAGTGGGCAGGATCCACTGTCTGAGAGCGGTCTGGATCTCCTTGTAGCAGATGGCCGGTTTGTTTCCGTCCAGGTCTAGATCACACTCCTCCGGCCGGCACGCCAGGAACTCCTGGAGTAGATAATATGATTATTAGATTAAATATAACATACAATTATATGAAACATTATTGAACCCAAATCAGAAATGTAGGTGCCAAAGGATATAACATAACATAACCTAACCTGACATAAGATATGTTATTAGGCAAAATTTAAGTAGAAACATGATTGTTACATTATCCTTATAAAGTTTAATAATGATAATAACCTTTACCTTAACCTGATAGCATACTTTGTTGCAGAAAGTGCTTCTTTAATTGGTCCATGAGACAGTGTAGTGGCAAGGGCATTGGTTTATTTATAGATACTGATAATCTTACAGAGAGACAGACAGCCAGACAAACAGGTAGTACATAGAGTAAGTTTCCAGTTTGATAACAGAACAACGGCAGTCTCGTCTGCCAGCTTCTTGTTTCCACAGAGCTCATTCAGACTCTGGTTGCATAAAAGTAAACAAAAGTTTGGATTCTGCGGATTTAATAAAGACTCATGTAGACATTCAGTCTTGAAAAGCAGGTTCAACCAACTAATAAGCTATATGGAAAACCTGAAGCTGGATAGAAGCGACGCTTGTTGCAGCTCCAATCCTTTTCCAGCCTGGAGTTTTATCCTTACATTACTGCAGTGGTAATGTCCCCTTTAGTGTTACTTTCCAAGAGACTTTATGAAGGCTAAATGCGGTCCAACTGGAAAAAGGAAATTGTATACTCCCGTCTATACTTAAAATAAAGTAAAAACACAAGTTCACTGTGCACGATAGCGTGCAGGAGCAGCAAAGTGAAAACACATGTCCATGTATTATGTTCAGCGAAGCTAGCAAGAGCTTAGAGAACTTAATACAATGCACAGAAGCTCTCCAGAAAGTATGTTTACTGTCTGCTGAACCAACAACCAAGATACTCTCAGGTCTAGGTCAACGCTTCTTTTCATGAAAATACATACATACATACGTTGACAAATTCACGTTGATTTGTGGACATTGAGCAGCATGGCCACTGGACAAGCTCGTTAACCTCATTAGATAAGTTAAGGCATGTTTATCACACCTGTAAGTGGTGCAGGTAGGACCCAACGTTGTCATGGAGCTCCAGGATTCCCTTCTCCAGGACGTAGAAGAACATCTCCAGGGCGTCGAACTCCTCGTCCACCACCTGGAACACAGCAACAGAGAGTGAGAGGTACATGAAGAGTAGTGTGAGGTGCAAAGCACTCTGGGTAATCAGACCTCGTCCACTAGCATGCACCAATACATTTTGATACCAAAAGATTAACAACATCTTTCGATCTAAGAAGTCCAAGTCTGATCTTTGAACGAGGAGACGTTCTCCAATACACCTCAGTCTGATCAGAATCAGAATCAGAATCATCTTTATTCGCTAAGTATGTAGCACATACAAAGAATTCGACTCCAGCTTTTCTTGGCTCGCAGTGTACACATAACATAACTTGGACAAAGCTAAACAAACCTAAACATAACAATAACATAACAACACAGAACAATTATTTACGATAACAAAATAAGATAGAATAAAATAAGTGAAAATACAAATAGGATCAGATAAGTAAGTAAATATATATATATATATATCATACTGTGATATATATCAATCACAGTATGATATATGATATGATAGCCAACAGCTCCTTTTGATTAAGGACTGAACCCCACACCTCAGGACTGACTATTGTTAACCTTGTTATTTATTCAATTCATTTTTCCATTACTTCAGGGACCCTGCACTTTTGACACATTTATATTTATACTTATATTGTCATATATCATCATATTTATTTACTTACTTGACACACATGTCACCTACAAACGGACAGTTACATGTGCAGTATATAGTATGTTTATTTTAAAAGTTTTGTACTATAATTTTATTTTAAATTAGTCCATTTATTTTATATATACTGTTTTTTCGCACTTCTCTTTCCCACTGTACTGCTGGTCACCTGTGAATTTCTTCCAAGGGGGATTAATAAAGGACTATTTTATCTTATCTTATGATGCAACACCTTGGAGCAAAAAAAAACATCTTTCTTTTTCCCCTCCTCTTTGTCGACAAACAAGACTTTGGTTAAGACAGTTTGGTTAAGTTCAGCAGGAATGAGACTCAAAATGGAAGGCCAACAGCAGTATGTCGTTGGCCAGGCTGGTCATGTCATACTGAATGTTTTTGTTTGCACAGGTCAAATATTAACTAAACGAAATACGTTTATTGGCACATTTTCCTATTACAGAGCGGCTGAGAAAGCAATGCTGAGTGCGATGGTGCTTGGACAAGAGGCTAGGGGGATACACTAAAATCAATTTCATTCGTAGGGTTCAAATTTTTTTTTTTTTATATCTGGTTGGGGGCTCCTTTATAGATCAGGTCTCTCTTTGAAAAATCTATTTGACATAGTTTTATCATCCACAGAACTGGCATTACAAAGTTTAAGGCATGGTTCTGGTTATGTAATGGTAGAAGTTAAAAGGTGGAGGTTGAGGGTAAAGGCTGATTTATACTACTACGTAAAGTGCCGTACGCAGACACGGAGAGCCTCTCCGTAGCCGGAGAGCCTGTCGGAGAGCCTCTCCGTAGCTCTACGTGAGCATCCAATATTTCTTAACTGTCCATCGACCCAACGGAGACGGTGAGGGCTGTGATTGGTCCTCTAACGAAATCATTTCAGGAGTCACTTCTTCGGTATGACTATGCACCTTAATTACTTTGTACGTTATTTACTGTGCACATTAAGGACCGATAAAACACCAAATAGGATTTGTAAAGGTTCGGAAGTTTATTTACAAAACTATTTACATGGTTTAGTAGTCAACCCATGAGATCGATCGGGCGGTGAATTGCATTGCGTATCCGACATCCCGACGGAGAACTTCGAATGCTTGAGGGGTCTTGAGGGGCGTAACTACGGAGACCCCTCGAGCATTCGAAGATCTCCGTCGGGATGTCGGATACGCAATGCAATTCGCCGCCGACCGAATACGAATACGGATTACGGATACGGAGTAGTATAAATTGGCCTTAAGGGTTAGCCAGTACCTTGGAAGCCATCCCGGTCTCGTGTTTGATGTACTGGCTGAGGCGAGCGGTCTTCTTTGCGATGCTGTGGCTGTTTAGGCGGTTGATCTTATCTTTGATGCTCAGCGTCTCCGTCTTCCTGTACTTATCGGCTGGGATCAGAGATGAGAGACAAGATCAGAGCTTAGTCCCCATCCAAAAATGTAGTACCGTTCGGGCTCTAAACAAGATCCGAGACTGATTTCCGTCTTGTACTCATCAGCGGAGATACTAAAGTTACCAGATGAGATACAGTCAGGTCCATAAATATTGGGACATCGACACAATTCTAATCTTTTTGTCTCTTTACACCACCACAATGGATTTTAAATGAAACAAACAAGATGTACTTTAACTGCAGACTTTCAACTTTAATTTGAGGGTATTTACATCCAAATCAGGTGAACGGTGTAGGAATTACAATAGTTTGTATATGTGCCTTCCACTTTTAAGGGACCAGAAATAATGGGACAATGGGCTCTATGCACAACTCCACTACTTCCTGAACATAATGCTGCTCCTTTATTTCCTGTCTAACATTATTGGAGAAACTGATTAATCCAGGTGTGTCTGACCATTGGGACTACTCAGACACACCTGGATTAATCAGTTTGTCCAGTAATGTAAGACAGGAAATAAAGGAGCAGCACTAAGTCCAGGAAGTAGCGGAGTTGTGCACAGAGCCCATTGGCTGCTCAGCTGTTCCATGGCTTGGTGTGCGTTTTATTCCCTCATTAACCAGATAAAAAGGTCTAGAGTTCATTTCAAGTATGCTATTTGCATTTGGAATCTGTTGCAGTCAACTCTCAATATGAGATCCAAAGAGCTGTCACTATCAGTGAAGCAAGCCATCATTAGGCTGAAAAATCAAAACAAACCCATCAGAGAGATAGCAAAAACGTTAGGTGTGGCCAAATCAACTGTTTGGAAGATTCTTAAAAAGGAAGAACGCACCGGTGAGCTCAGCAACACCAAGAGACCCGGAAGACCACGGAAAACAACTGTGGTGGATAGACCACAAAATTCTTTCCCTGGTGAAGAAAACACCCTTCACAACAGTTGGCCAGATCTAGAACACCCTCCAGGGGGTAGGTGTCTGTGTGACAAAGTCAACAATCAAGAGAAGACTTCACCAGAGTGAATACAGAGGGTTCCCCACAAGATGTAAACCATTGGCGACCCTCAAAATTAGGAAGGCCAGATTAGAGTTCACCAAACAACATCTAAAAAAGCCATCACAGTTCAACTTGTACCAGAGCGATGGGAAGAGACGAGTATGGAGAAGGAAAGGAACTGCTCATGATCCAAAGTACACCACCTCATCAGTGGAGCATGGTGGTGGTAGTGTCATGGCGTGGGCATGTATGGCTGCCAATGGAACTGGTTCCCTTCTGAAGTGTTTCGGGCAACATTATCTGCTCATATTCAGCCAAATGTTTCAGAACTGATTGGACGGCACTTCACAGTACAGATGGACAATGACCCGAAGCATACTGCGAAAGCAACCAAAGAGTTTTTTAAGGCAAAGAAGTGGAATGTTATGCAATGGCCAAGTCGAACACCTGACCTGAATCCGATTGAGCATGCATTTCACTTGCTGAAGACGAAACCGAAGGGAAAATGCCCCAAGAACAAGCAGGAACTGAAGACAGTTGCAGTAGCATCACCAGGGATGAAACCAAGCGTCTGGTGACGTCTATGCGTTCCAGACTTCAGGCTGTAATTGACTGCAAAAGATTTGCAACCAAGTGAAAGTTTGATTTATGTTCATTTGTCCCATTACTTTTGGTCCCTTAAAAAGTGGGAGGCACATATACAAACTGTTGTAATTCGAACACCGTTCACCTGATTTGGATGTAAATTCCCTCAAAATAAAAGGTGAAAGTCTGCAGTTAAAGCACATCTTGTTCCTTTCATCAAATGTTTGTTTCATTTAAAATCCATTGTGGTGGTGCATAGAGCCAAAAAGATTAGAATTCTGTTGATGACTCAATATTTATGGATCAGACTGTACATGAAACAAGCTACAAGGACTGGAACCGACAACCCTGAACAAATCATCTTTCTTTTTTACTTTCCAGCACACAGGGAACAGAACTCCCAAACTTTGAGGATGCATCACCACACCTCTAAACACCAAGGAACATTTCAACCCAATCAATCGCTGTGACCACCAAACCTTAGAGCGGGAGAACGCTTTTCCTTACCCACTTCCCGGAAGCGCTTGTACTCGTTGATGCGGCAGTTGAGGGCGATGGCGGTGTGCGCGGCCTCCTCCAGGCGTGCGTACGCGGGGTGGGCCGTCTCTGTGTGCTTCTTGATGGTCTGCAGGAGCAGCGGGTAGCGGGCGATGCGCTGCACGGGCATCACCAGGAAGAAGCTCAGAGACGTGGCGTTGACCTCGGGCCTGGCGGTGGGGAGAACCACAGGGCTCCGTGTCAAGGTTTGCCTTCTTATCACTCGAGCTCCACACAGCAGCAGTAGCAAGATAAAGCTGCCTCAGTGTCATTAAAGGCAATCAACGAGAAATAACAAAACAAACTGAAGGGGTGCTGGGTTGCGATTACTTACGCTGAGGTCTTAATGACCTTGACGATCTCGGTCCACAACGCCTCCTTCTGTTTGTAAGTGTTCTCCAAGGTCGTCACCAGGGTGTAGTTGGCCAGGAACTCTTTGTAGGACTCTTCGATGTCAGGGGACATACTGAGGAAGGAGTCACCTGTCGGGGAGAAACCACCAGAGATTCACACCCTTCTAGAACTCAAGTCAATATACGAATACATTGTGAATATCATATTCTTCCTTATTTGATAATGGATACATTATAACATGATTGGTGTCCCCGTTTGTAGTGACCTGCCCCTTTATTAAAGTACCTTTAAAAGCTGATGTTAGAATGGGGAATATGTTGATAAAGCTCAAGGCTTTCTGAGGGAAGGGAGGGAATGTGATGAGGACTTTTACATGGAACTAAATGTTGTCTTTTTAGACAAATCTTAATTTAGTTATATGCAAGTATGGCAAGAGAATAAGAGAGATATAATATATAAGCAAAGGTGCTTGAACAAAGTACAATTTAGGAAACTAACACAAACTGCGTAGAGGAGCATACGAGTTACGTTTCCTGTTCAAATTGTTTATCGACTATCAGACACCTTCAGACAATGGCAGGCATTTTGCTAAATATAGTAAGTGTGAGACCAAATTTGCCAGTTAAACTTGGTTTGGCCGTCTATACAACTTTTGGGAAGGGTTTCCTGTAGTTGGCCGTGCGCGCGCGCGTGCGTGCGTGCGCGTGCGTGCGTGCGTGCGTGCGTGCGTGCGTGCGTGTGTCCATTTTGCCAGTTAGCCATTGTCATAGTGTAATGTGGTATGTCCTAGTCCACATGTATAACAACAAAAACTAACAACAAGAGGGAGGGATGCAAGTTAATACGTTCTAGCTCACATCCAACAGCTTGTCGTGAGAACAGAGTGCATGAATGTGTTGCCTGGCAACACAAACTGTCCTATTAGGCGGAGCAGAGACCGGGGACAAGAAACTGTAAGCAACAATGCTCAAATCCATATGCTCTTTGATTTTAGTTTGATAAATTGATCTCACTTTGATGAATCGGGATGGATCCATTCAACGTTTGTCAAATTTAAAGCACTGGGATTCGGTCATGCTAGTATGGCAACCACCGAAATAGCGCAGACATTGACATGGTGCCGTCACGCTGTGATCTGTGTTATGTGAACTCCCTGGAACATCTTCACTAGCTTGCCAGCATTGTATTTATAAAAGGGATTGTGTTGTTTTTAACAAAATCCCCGGGTTATCTTGTGGAATGCAGTTTAAATGATAACAAAGAAACAATGGATGACAACACAGGAGTGTGTGTGTTAAGTAAAGAGGTGAAATCTATGCACTCCAAGGTTATTTTTATCTGCTGCCTAAACATGACCTCATGATTTGTTCACGCCGACATGTCACATTCCACTGGGTGACAGTATGCATTGTGACAGAGCCATGTAATCCAACAAAAGGGAACCGAGCTCCATCTGTGTGTGTCAGGGTGAGTGAGTGTCTTACAGAGGATCTGGAGGTACTGGGGGTCTCCAGGCTTGACCAGCTTCTGGTCCAGGAGGCTGAGGAGGCGACCAGAAACCTCCATCACCTCCTCCACATGGAGGAACATGCTGCTCAGACCCACTAGAGAAGGCTGGGACAAGAAACACAGGTCAGTCGGTTACTGTGGGGACTGGATGGGAACATTCAATAATACACACACAGAGAACCACTGTTTCCTAAACGTCTGCTGCCCACCGACCGCTTCGTGGTTGCTGCAATGCCATGCTGTAATGGTTGGAGAATCCACCGATTACCATTCAAAACAACACAGAGTCTGTTCTCTCTCACACACACACACACACACACACACACACACACACACACACACACACACACACACACACACACACACACACACACACACACACACACACACACACACACACACACACACACACGACATTTAAAGCACTACTCTGCAGCCTGAAGTGTTTCTGCTAACCTACATTAACAGTATAATAAGGTTGGGGCAACATGGAAATATGCCAGCAATAAAAGTTTATGACAGGGCTCCAGGTTAACTCTCTCATGACTTTTACCCGATGCTTTGCTAGTGCCTCGCTCTAACTTTTCAGCAACACGAGCAAGTGAAACTAGTAAGTGTCGGAGCTGATAGGATCTGGTTCTATTCCCCACTGAGGATACATCAGCTGACCCTCAAAGTACTGGGAAGCTGAGGTAGACAAAACGCATCAGGACGATGTAACCCTGCTGAAACTAATAGATTCATTATATACTTTAATGCTGCCATATTTCTCCTGCAGGACAGTGTAGCGGTGAAGGTGTTCGACTCCCAACCGTAAGGTTATGGGTTCAATCCCCAATGTCCGCATTGTGTCCTCCTGTTATTATGATGAACGAATTCGCCCCTCCACCATGTCCCCCCCCCCCCCCCCCCCCACCGCTACCTCCATCTTGCTCAGGTTGTTCCTGATGGTGACTGAAGCCAGCTGCAGTAGCCGCAGATAGTTCCTCTCCGTGTGGACCAGCTCCTCGATGGCCAGCAGCTGTCTCTGGGCTGCCTTCTCCCTGGCGGCGGCGGCCGCCGCCTCCTCCTCCTCACTGAGGCGCGTTCGGTCCGCTTCCAGCTCCTCCTCGGGCCCCCGCACCTCCGACCCCCCCGCGCCCCCTTCTGTAGTCCGTGGGGAGTCTGCGGTCTCCTCTGCGGAGATCCTCGAATCAGAGAGCTTGGCTCCTAAAGCCTCTAAAGACCCAGAGAGATCCATGTCCAGACCCAGATACGCCCCAATATCCTCGCCGGCCTCTTCATCCGTAAAGAAGTCCATCTCCTCGCTGACTGTCTGCTCCTCTCCTCCTCTTCCTCCTCCTCCTCCAGGGGGAGAGAGGTCAGAGGAGTCCCGCGATGGGAGTGCTAGTTGTGCGGTGGCAGGCTGAGCCCTCCTTGATACCTGCATGCTGGCTGGAGGGGTTGGGTGTTGATGGTGATGATGGAATCACTGGCAAAAGATAAAATGATTAGGAATTGGATCCACATACTGATTCACGGCAGAGGTTCCAGGTAGTCTAACACATTAATAGTTGCATTCACGTTTCATATCCTTACTCTTATCCATCCATCATTAACATTGCTTTCTCTGCACACACACACACACACACACACACACACACACACACACACACACACACACACACACACACACACACACACACACACACACACACACACACACACACACACACACACACACTTTTTTTTATCACCCAACTTCCTTGTTGAACTTCATTGCACTACATATCAATTTCTGAGAAAGACCAACCACAAATGTTCCCATCAATTCTGAAAACTGCTGGTAAACTTTTTCTACACCACACATTAGAGTCAACGTACAGCCCGTGGTCCAGTATTCTCACACAGTCCATCAGCTGCCTCGGCTAGAAACACACGGAGAGCCTGAACGCTATGACTAAGCACAAAACAACCAAAATATTTACTATCCTAAAAACGTTTCTCTTAAGGAGCGCTTTAAAAACATGAAGAAACAACATTGCACAAACGGAGCCAAAAGGTATGCCTCCCCATCCAAGCAGGCAGTTAACCAATTAAACCCACACATAAATTACCCTCGAAACAACAACTAATAGTGTCAGAGCATCATTACCCCAACCTCAGAGTGAATCACATTATTATTGTTATTACCGTGTGCATAATCCACAGTTGAGCTGCAGCAAACCTCTGGCTCGGTGTCTCTTTCTCTCTCTCTCTCTCTTGCTCTGTGGTTGTGCTCTGAGCTTTAACTACGATGGAGCAGATTTTGCTGCAGTGGAGGGAGAGGCAGCATGATGACTGGAAAACACAAACAGACACAAGGGTGTAACTTCCTCCACTGACTGACTAACAACCTTCTGCTCCATGTGGCAGGAGTGGGAGGAAAGCGTGTGTTGGGGGGAGGGGAGTGCAAAGTGGTCAACAAGCTGTTCAGTGGGACGCAAAGAGACCACACACACACACACACACACACACACACACACACACACACACACACACACACACACACACACACACACACACACACACACACACACACACACACACACACACACACACACACACACACACACACACACACACACACACACTGAATGGACTGATTGACTGCAGCAGTTGGTGGGAAAGGCATGTTATAGCTGCTTTAGCATTCCAACATGTCTGATTGGTTCAACTTATAGTGTGCCAACTTGTGAGCCAATCGAAACCAACATTGGGCTGGGCGTTCTAAGACAGTACAGCTGACCAATTGGGGGATAGGAACGTAAGCACCAGGGTAGTAAATTTAAACAAAAGCCCCACAGGGATTCTAATCCCCTACCAAAGTAATTGTTGAGAAATTCCAGTTTTAGGAATGGTCTTTGCGGATGTTTTGTTTTGTTTTTTTTGCAACTAAAGCGTAATCCCTCAAAGTGAAAAAAGTAATAAAGGAAATGATAATAAAGCGGACAGAAACAAGAGGAACGTGGTTGGACCGGTTTGAAGAAAAATGTAGCCAGGTCAGATTCCGGACGACAACACGTTTCATCCTTGAGGAAACTGTAGGGGTTTGGAATGATGATGGGTCATTATTGGCGTTACTTTCTTCTTTGAAACTGGCAAACAGCTACAGGGGCATTTATCCCAAGAGGTATTTCAAAAGACTTGAGATTAATAGCTGACTTAATCTACGGTGTGACGTTTCGATGACAATGTGCCTCCAAGTTAAGGTGTTCACACAAATAAAACATTAGCAGCAAAGAACAATAAGACGTATTACATTCCTCAATCTAGCTTGATCTTCACAAAATCTTGGATTTTTTCGTTTTGATGAGATTTTTAACTCCATCATTTATCACCCCTTTCCCTTTAAACATCATCGTAAACATCCCCCATCATCATGATCCCGAGACCCTACATGCCTTACCTAGGCTTTAGGTCGGCTCGATTCCATTCATGACTGCAGATCCAGTTAGTAGAGAACCGCATGTTTGCGGCCAACGCAATGAACACAGGAGGACAAAACCGTACATTACCAGAGACAGTCGGTTTTCAGTCGGCCTGTTATATCGCAATCATTCGGTTTCTTGCAACATCTTCCCAATGCCCATAAGCGATCGGTTCGTTTCCTCAATACGGTTCAGAAATGATGGAAGAATAGAGGAGGGGGGGTTCGAACTCCACGACCGAACGGACAGGTCGTTGCCTACCCGCGGAACAGAAGAAACCATCGGCTGACGATCACTGAAAAAAATCCACTGGTCACGAATTGAACACACTGCGGGCGTGTCTGTGTTTGTTTGCGTCGCGCAAATGACATTGAACTCCGCGTTCACCTGTTGTCTTGTGTGGCTCGCGCCCAGCTCCAGGTAGACGCCGCCTCCGGCTAAGCCTGGTGACGTGTCTATACGTCACGATGCCTCGCCTCCCATATATGAGGTGCTGCTGCTGACTGATGATGAGGAATGGCATCTACGGTAAGCTACATTTTTTGTGAAAATAAATAGATAAAAGTACTGCAGTACTTCATATTAATGTTGAAACCTTTGTTATTATTATTCTGTGCATCCACCTTGCTATTTTTTTTTTAGCAAGCAAGAGATATGCACCAGATATCACAATTGGGTCCGCTATCAATATTAATTGGGCTGTGTGGGGTAAGAAGAGCTATTTTTTACTCATGTTCTTCTAAAATTAAGACCATCTCCTTTATCTCTCTTTCTTGGCATGACAGCTTTTCTACAATGTTTAAAATCTGAAAAACGAAATCAGTTGTGTATGACTACATTGAAATAGCATTTTATTCTTTAGAGACTTAACTTCACTTCACTGCATCATGGTGGGGTAAGTTGAACGACTGGCCCAATTTACCCCACAGCATGTGATGGCTCACTTTTCCTCACAGCCACGATTTTGGAGAAAAAAAAAACAGTGAGCAAAAGAGAGCGGTACGCCAGTAGGGCCGCCATGTGGGTAGTTTGTGTAATTGTTGAGAATTATTACAATTTATGAACTTAAATCGTTTCGCTTGTTATGGTACCAATATATCTGTCCATTATGGCATTCTCAACACATAAAGTGGACTTGACTGGACTTGCCTCTAATAAGCAGCATAGCAGACCTTCTTCACTTAAACTGAACACTGAGGTCACAGTAGAGCAGCCATCTATCCCCTGATCATTACCTAGAGTACAATATTTTATTATCCTCTTTATTCCTCTATCATATTTTTTTAATCTTTATTTACATTATAACAATACTTCTTCATTGTTTTGAACCTGATAGTCCCTAATGATGATCACATCTGTAAGCGTTCAAGTTGTTGATAGCTGTATTAATAGTAAAGTCAGCTATATTGACGCAACACAAAGATAAACGTAGCTAACGTAGCCCAAACCCCGTGTCTGGGCAGTGCACCTGCCCAGACACGGGTTTGGACAATTGCCCAATGGATGGACTGAATCACATTCATTACATCCAGTTTGTGGGTGTATATGTATTCACCTTTTTGTTGTTGTCCTTAAATTAGATAGGCCAGCGAAGTGCTCAAATGTATACATACACGTTTTTTTTATCCATAAACATTTATTTTCAAATAGTTTAAGAAAAAATAGATTTTTTTACAAGTTTTTTCTCCTTATTTAACTTTTTATACAGTGCTTATGTGCATTTAAGAAAAGTGGCATTCTCAGTGGAATCCTCTATCCACACACTAAAGACGAGATGACAGGCAACAGAGGAAGATGGATGCCAACAAATATAGAAATATGAACGAGCCATCATACCCAAACAACTATTTAAACATGGATCACATGGTCAAACAGTCAATCCCTTGTGCTAGAACAACAAAATGAGGACAAGAGGTTTTCGCTGTAACGAGATAATGCAAAGCAACGAGTAAATGAAAACAGCACAGCACATAAAAACTCAAGATAAAATAACATAGAATAAAATAAAAGGAAAATAAAAGTGCAAAAAACCTAACCATCAATTCAGGGCATAGTTAGGAATCAAAGTAGGATAAACAGAGAAGATGTATGTAAAAAGAAGATTTGTTCTGTGCAGTATTCTGGACCTGCTGCCTGAAATAAATGTGAACCCAACACGTTAAGTAACAACAAAAAATGAACAAGCCTCCTGCCCTGATAATACATTCAAAAGAGTTACAACATGTAGGCAGATGTCTTCTTTACACGTACATATGTAACGTTATTCAAACCAAGACATGCAAGGCTAACAGGGAACTTTGGCAACATATCAGGCCTAAGTCAAGTGCAACAGAGTGACAGCTGAAAACAACACACAACTCTCACTGTTTCACAGTGTGGACGACTGACTGGCTTGGCTAGCAGGGAGGGTGGCCAGGGGGTCAGATCTCGTGCTTCTGGATCCCCGGTGTGAACACCTTTGCGTTGGGGTTCAGGTTGCTGTTGACCTAGAGGACAGAGGAGAAACAAACATCCAAGTAAGGTTGTGTTACTGTGTTGTGTTTTATGGTCATGTTGCAGACTCATCATCTACAGCGATTTAGGCTAAATTTACTTCTGTGTGCAATACCGGGTCTCTACATTTTTGCAATAGCAGAATGCAGAAATGTAGCAGAAATAACGTCTCCGCTGTGTGGTAGCTTTTTGATGCAGAAGCTTTATTCAACCTTAACAGTATGTTTGGTATCTAGCTCAAGTTGAGATAAAAATTCAACTTTATTTATACATTGCACTCTCCCCCTTTCCTCAGGGCCAACATATTACATTTATAAATAGTGTTTTAGCAGTGCAGACCTTTAGTTGAAATCATTGTTTTTACCCATTTCATATCTTAAATGGTTCAAACATGTTTTAGTTGAATTACAAGCAAGCAACAAGCCAAACTTCAAGATCAAGAGTAATTGCTATGTTGAGGACGTCAGTGGCTTTCGGTTGCACTCATTGGAAACATGACCCACTTAAGTTCCAAGACACACAGGTTTGAAAGTATGAGGTACTTCAAATCATCAAACAAAAAAGGTGTTTTGTATATTGGCAAATCTTCCATTAAATTTTAACGCGCTAATATACTAATAACATTCATGAGCATCCAAATAAAAACAGAACCACACTGGAATTATCATTGGCTTCAGTGACTGCTGCTTATTGTTCCGTTACGAATAGTAATGTGAAACATTCCCCTTCTCACCACAACGTCTTCGTACATGACCACTTCCACCGAGAGCTCCAGCAGGCTGAACTGGCCCTGCAGCTGGGTGTTGGGCTGCGAATAAAGGTCCCGGGATGGGATAAACCACTCCCACTCTTCCTCCTCCTCCAACATCTCCTGGAAGCAGCGTTCAATGAACTCCTCCTCCTTCAGCTCCTCCTCGACCTTTAGGATGGCAGGAGATAAGTTAAACACCTGCGCGGTGGGCATGGTGTGGCTCAACTAGTCAAGTGTGGAGTGAACACAGCTGGGAATAAGGGCTGTGAATCATTGGACCACACATGCTAAGAATCGAAATACTCTTAAATGTATGCCCCAAATTTAGTGTTCATTTTTATAGTTAGTATAGTCTGTATACATGTACAGTAATCTCCATTTAATCTCAAAGTACAAGCATTAAGGTATTTTTAAATTCTGTAGATCCATGAGTTCAGATCTTGGGACCAGAGCATTGGACATTCATGGCTTTATTGTCAAGCTTTAGTCTAATAATGGAGGAGAAACATCATAAAGAAGGGAATAGTATTCGTGGGACACCTGTCTGTTGAACTCCTCTTCGTTCTCCATCCACATGTACTCGGCGAAGGGGTTGTCGTCATAGTTGAACTGATTGCGCATGATTACGTCGTTGGTCAGGATGACGTCCTCGGTCAGGATGACGTCGTTGCTGATGGTCATGATGGGGACGCTGCTGCTACTGTTGTTATTGCTGTCGATGCGACGCGGGTCTTTCATTTTATTTCAGAACGATCCTGAAATATCATAAAAATAGAAGAATAGTCGTTAAAAAGTTAGCGCCTCTCAAGTGAAAGACAAACTTGACAAGAAATGGAGTTAGATACGGTGGCCGCTAGCTTGAGGACAATAGCCATATACCAGTACACATTAATGTTAAGACATATTTGGTTAAAAACACAAAGACGGCCGATAAAATCTACCATATACCACACGGCTTCGGGTAATTTCTGACAAAAAATACCTGGCAAACACCACATTCGGTGGTAACCTTGAAACTTTGAATCCTTGTAACTCTTCGACGAACTCTCCTCTCCGTCCTTTAATGGCCGCGTTGGCTCTGTTTGTTTACAAGTATCCTTTCTGATTGTACTCGTCCACTATTGGATGAACCTACTGTACTCGACCGCAGCCCAACTGTACTCGTCCACTATTGGATGGATCTGACTGTACTCGTCTACTATTGGATGAATCACACGAATTGGCAATAGCCGACTGGCCCTGTACTATGTAGCAGGACCAGCCCCCTTCCGTTTGTGGGCACTCGATTGTATCAACAGTAGGGGCCGGTTGTTTTTTTTGTATTTTTTTAACAATAAAAAAAAGCATTAAAAAAAGACAATAAAGAGTAAAATACTGTACGATAATATTGTAACTTAAACATATACTACGTTTGGAATAAAAAAGTAGAAAAAACAGCGACTGCAACTACTTAAACAAAAGACAACCCGCACCCTCGGCTCACAGGGTACACTAAATGAAGGATATCCTCGTAGTAGAGATGCAGCGCGTTAGCTGTAAGGCAAGGCAAAGGCGATCGCAAAACTCAGACTTGCTCGATGTGCTTCCGAGCGATCGGTGGTTAAAAAGAAGGTAAGAAGGTACCTACATTGTATAATTCTCTAACAATAGTTAATCATGTTGCATTTTATTCACCAGCACTTGTGAAAGTGGTTATTTGGGAGGCAGCTTAAGGTACTAAATGAAGCTTACCAAGAGAACGACACAGATTAGCTAGCAATTCTGCTTGTGTTCGTCGCATCACGCGATATCACACGCGTATAAAACAACAAAATGTACAAAACAACATAGTAAATAAAGTTAATGTGCCAACATTCAGATGCTTGTGTGCGATATATAATTACACATTGATTCATGTATGTAGGTTAATCAAATATCCATGTGCAAATATGAACGTTTCTGGGCTGTTTTCCAGCCAGAGGGTTGGGATCGGCGCACGCAACCAGGGGCAGACAAAAGTCAGCGAGGCAAATATTTGTTATTCCGTTAACTGCGCAAATCGAAAAAAAAAGCCAGGGATAGCAAATGTAATCATACCATGGATTTCACTCCCCGTAGGGCTTGTGCATCGCAATGATATCCACTCCATTTTGGAGGCAAAGGAGCATTGGACTGTAATGTTATCGAGAGGCTGGTAATGTGGATTTGGTCATAATGTTCAGTAAGCTGTACGTTCACACCACAAGCGAATTGAGCGACCAAATCACCGGAAGTCATTCACTTTCTATGGGCTCGAGCGACCAGAGCGACCCAAGGGTCCAACGCTACCAGCGGCAAAAGTCCAGCGACCAGAGCGTCCAAAAAAGAACGATTTTAACTTTATGCAAATTACTAGGACGCGTATCAGCGACCAAATGCTGACAGCCAATCGGAAAGTAGACGTTCTTTGCTTGCGTGGATCCCGGGGAACACCGAACACCGGCACTTTGGTTCCTACCTTTTTTTTTGTTGGTTCCTTCCTACTGTCTTCACAAAATGTCAAATGAAAGTTTAATCGCGGCTGTAACTGGGCACCCGGTGTTGTACGATCCGAGCCTTTTTCACTTCCGAGATCGCAACAAAAAGGCTCTGGCTTGGGCAGAGGTGTCACGCGTGGTTGGTTGGTCTGGTGAGTTAGTTAATGAAACGTTTGAGATTATTGTAAAATAGGCGCGATACATGCCTGTTAACCGAGATCCTAGCACACTAATCTTCCTTGCTCCGAGGAACTCGTTTTCAAATATTGAAAATGCATTCGTTGGGCAAAGGAATAATACGTTGTGCAAAGGAATAATGCACGCATAGTCCTAATAATGCAATAATAATGCAAATGAATAATTCTTATTAGTAAGTTAATTAATTAATAAGGTCTATTTATAGAAAATCTTTGCGCTGTAGAACGTTCGCATTAAGCGGGAATCATTTTCATTTGCTCTCCGTACCCCCAATCTAACAAACCAATCGCGTGGAGTCATGTTGTAAACAAAACACGATTTGTTTAATTGGCAAGACAAGGGATAAATGACAAGGGATATATCTCTTGCCTTTTATCCCTCTATTCCCGCTATTCCCCACTATTCACGGAGCCTGAGGTGAATCATTTAATTAAATAGTCTAATTTGACTTGACTAGGCTATCTAGCTAGATAGATAGATAGCCTAGTCAAGTCTTTAAACGACACAAATCGTCTGGAATTCATTTAGGTGATTCGGCTCACACAGGACAGTAGCCTACAAGACCACAGAGAACAAGGGAGACAAGTCTGATTGGACATACACAAAATACTTCACATTAAAACTAGACACCCGTTGATAGATAGATAGGGCAGGCCTAGATAGATAAATAAATATATATAAATATGTTCCATTATTCGTCTTGTGGAGCCAGTCAGTCCGATGCACGTATGCAAATTAGCCATGTGCGGTTGTGCGCCAATGTAAGTGAGTGAGCGACAAGTGCAGTTCATGATTTGCAGATGAAGATCAGTAAAACACGTTTTAACTAGACTACTTAAGCACGCAACGTTTTTTTGGTCTCGGTTGTAATTACATTTTAGGAGTGTGTGTGTGTATATATATATATATTATATATATATATATATATATATATATAGAGGGTAATCACTGTCGAAGCACGTTATTCCAACAAGCAAAAACAGTCTAATCTTTGTATCATATATATATATATATTATATATGTATATAGGGTAATCACTGTCGTAGCACGTTATCCAACAAGCAAAACAGTCTCTGCAATATGTTCACTCTTTGATAGGCTGTCTGTTCTAAAAGCATACGGCTCCTTTAAATGCGTATGCAAATTTGAATTGTACGTCATGAGCGACTTGAGCGACCAAAGCCAACAGAAATATTCGCAGCGATTTTTATGAGCGACCAAAGCGTCTTTGGTCGCTTTTGGTGTGAACGTACAGTAAGAAATCTTGTGTTTGGAAACGACAATATCGCATTTTAAAATTGTCAAAACAAAAAATTGTGTTGATTTAGGATTTCACAGTGCTGCAATTTACTCTTGAAGTCCTCAATATGGTGTAGTATTGCCAACAAAAAATCGGATGCATTCTGATGTACAAGCCCTAAACCCTAACACAACCCCCCCATCAACCCCCCATTATCATGCCGCGAGCTGAGTTTATGCATAACCATTAAGGGGCTTTTGATATTACACATATTGAAAATCTTTCGGCCAGACTAATTTATGTTAATTCACATAATCTGCTGTCGGGAAATTATCTTCTTTTCCATTTTGATTGGATACTTTTTAACTTCCTAAATGTCTTCCTTATTGCGTCTTTCTGACGTTTGCTTGGATACGAATCCTTTCATAGTCTGACGTTTCATATGAAGCAATTTTTCTACTTTTTTGAATATTGAAATATCCCTTTTATGAGCGAAGAAGTTTCGATTTTTCTGTAGCTTGTAAACCTACACTTTTCTTGAGTTCAATCCAGAGCCTATAGTGCCTGTTTTTCTCTGTGTTACTGTCCCTTTTTCTTCCCAGCCTTTCAGTGCATTTTGACTGCCCTTCATTTTCTCCTCCGTCTAAGTCTAGGGCTAACTTTTCCGTTAAATGTAAATGAAGCTTTGGACCACAGAGCTGTTCCCTCTTCATTTTGATGTCTTTTTCATGAAAGAGGCAACCTTTTCATATTTACCTAACTGGTTCTCTTTCAGCTGAAAACATTCTGCCTCCCTGAAGAAAGACTGTCCCTTTTTTGAGTTAGACTGTCGTCATTCTTTTCACCTTCGCCTGAAAAACGCCATCCGACCACGGCAGAGAATACAGTTTTTAAATAGACCACCAGCTTGGTTCTGTATCTTGAGTTGTCTGTACTCTGCACCACAGACCAGTCTTTTCGAGCACCATGTCACAGAAAAACCCATCTGACGGTGGTCAGAAGGGCTTTGCCGTGGGCCGGGGGCTCCTGGCAGCAGCAGAAACTTTGAACTTTAGCATGAACGAGCAACGATCTGGGCCACAGGGCCGGCCAATGGGGAACATGGTTTCTGGCATGGGGCTTGGTAGTGGCGTGGACAGCCAGGACCGCAACTCCCAGATGGCTCGTCGTGGCGGTGGAAACCATCTTGGCAGCACCATGAAGCTGTTCGCCAGCTTAGGGCTGTCGCCGGCGGACCTCGACGCCCTCGCACAGATCCCTGAAGAGAACATCAGTGTGGAGACCCTGCCCCACATACTCATGCAGCTTAAGAGTCGGAAGGGCGACGCTGGAGACAGGCACATCGCCGGCAGAGATCTACCTTCGATGTCCCCTGAGACCTCCTACCGTGGAGGCAGGGAAGACTGGGACGACATGCATGGGGGGAGGATGGGTGGTCCTTCCACGGGGCAGTCTTCAGCCCGTGGCCAATCCCAAGGCAATTACGGTTACGGTTCCATGCAGTCCGCCAACTCTTCCCGGGGCTATGACTTTGGCTACGGTGGCAATAATGGCGGTGGTGGTGGTGGCGGTGGTGGCGGCGGCGGCGGCAGAGACGGACAGTATTCAGATCTTTCCCGACGTGACTCCTATGGGGGGCATGCCATGGGGTCCTCTCAGAGCAACTTTATGCAGAGGAGGATGGGCTCTCCGTCCCAAGGCAAAGTTCAAGACTTTTTGGGGGCCACCCCCAACATGTTCCCACACGTCTGTGCTCTTTCGACTTTGACGTGCATTCCAACATGGTGAGTACCAGTCCTGGCTCTTCCCCCTGCCCTTTTTTCTCTTGGGGTTTCCTTGTTTATAATGTAATATCCAGATTAAGTGAGCGTCGTTCCTTGATTCGTGGTCAGTCCACAAGTTTGTGCCTTTACTCCAGTCTTCCATTTTATATCATTCATTGACTGGAAATTTGCTAATGTAATATCGCTCTATCCTGAAAATATATTGATTTTACTTGACTACAGTTTACTACAGAATCTGGGAAATTCACTGCTTTCAGGATTTTTTTTGCTTACAACCATTCCTAAACTTGTCTACAAATACCACTTGGGGATTTCAATATCGCTAGACGTTTTTCCCCGTTTTTGTAACATGCTTCAAACTGCGTTTTAAACTGTCTAGATTTTTCATTCAGGGCAGTTCTTCTCATGCCTTTTTTATTTAATTCCGGTATGCATATCGTTTTTTATTCACACACAAAGACCAAATTATCCAGGATATTTGAAAGTGAGTTGTAAGTGTCTTATCAATGCCTGTGTGAAAGTCGGTCAGGCTAGGGGAGTGTTTGGCAATGAAGGCTAAAGGTATTACATTTGTTTTAGGAGTGGAATCAGCACACTAATGGACTTCGTCATGCAGAGAACCGGAAACATCTTCTTCAAATGTAAGTTTGTTTTACAGACAATTTTGATTTTAGATTGTTTTGTTTTTTTTTAGCATCTTTCAAGTGGAACGGAGACATCAACATATGACTGCGTTTCTAAAGGTCACTAAACGTTTGAGCACTTGGTAGAAGGGTACCATTCTTATGACAAGATTACCTTGACATTTCTGGTGTAAATTTTTCTTATGCGCAACAATGTTAGTCAAACTGACTACATGAATTGTCGAGGCAAATTAACCTAATACGGAAATTGGATACTCACTTGGTTTATTGCCAATAAATAGGATTTCCCATGTAACTTCACTTCCACTTTCAATATGTATTATTATTATCATCTTCATAATTTTAATCCAGATTCAAATCCTAACTATCATATATTTGGATAAATAATGACGTGTTTCTCTAGGTACCCAGACTGGGACCCAGGGATGTCCCAAAACACATCTGGGTAAGACGCACATTTGTTATCAAGTTCAAAGTGGACCATTGATGTAATGTTAATTTAAATGGTACAAAATCATTAGGTCACAAATTGGGCGTTGCGTCTAGTGGCTTTTGTATATGATTTGTTGTCCACCAATAATAATCTTGTCTACAACAAATGCTATTAAGGGTTTATTTAGCTGTACGCCCATGGTTGAAAAGCCTAGCCTAACTTCTACATATCCTTAAGATAAGCTGAACTTGTGTACTTGATGCCAGCATTACAAACAGCTAATGTACTTTAGGACGAAACAAAGTAACAGTTTGACCCAGCTGTACAAACCCAAATACAAACCTTAATCAGTCTAGTATTTCCTAGCCTGTTAGAATACGATAACGCTTGGAACACAACAGAGTCCAAGTGCCCTGTCGTTATCAAATGCACAGTATAACACCGGGTGATTATGGGCAATTCATTTATTGGAACAACGAAAGGGTCAACTACGCAAAGAATATAAAACTATAAAATAAATGTATTCTTCTAGGGGCGGCGGCCATCACATGGACACGCCCAATCTCTCTGCTGGACTGCTGGGGCCGATTCCCATGTCTCAGGGCCATTCATCGGGTGGCATGCCCTCCAGCTGGGGTAAGCATTGGTCACTTGAGCAAGTCACTTATCCACACAATACACATGCCTAAATATGTTCTGTGATTTGTCCATCCCTCTTTGCCATTGCGTTGGTTCATGTGGAATACCTAATGTTTCTGGGGGATCAAACACCTGCTCGCTCTATCCAAATGTTCTCTGCTGACTAGCTATCCCTCAACACTGGAATTAATAAAGTCTCACTAATATGAAGTGTTTTATGTTCTTTTCTGCATCCGTTTCTTCATAGGAGGAGGGCCTAACTCTGGCTTCTCGAACAAGGGCATGCAACATTCCGGACATTCAAAGGTATGTTTATTTATATATAATGTTGACGTCTCACTATAATAATGAAGTACATGCTTTCTTCATGATATCTTCCACTGTACACACAAATGCTTTTGTGGGTTTGACAAAGTAGGGTGTTTGGCTCGTGACCCAATATTAAAACGGCATGCTTCACTTCATGACCAGTCTAAATGCTTATCGACTACCATTGTTGTGGTCGACTGGGAGATAATGTACAGCGTTGGGTGTCCTGCTTAGCTGGCTGTTGATGTAAAACTTTATCCTGTGTCACTTCTAGATAATGAGCCGAGTGGTGGTGGCGAAGTATGACCGAAAGCCTCTCAGCAAGAGTTTGATTGCCTTAACCGAACCTTTTGGCACCCTGAGAGAGCACCTGGTGCTCAAGAACAAGGTACGGCTGTGATGGTTCACTTGCATTTGATGGCGAGACGGGTGATGGTTCTTAATTATCCCCGAAAGGGATATGCAAGTGTTGCAGCAGCAATTCAAATAAATGACTAAGAACAAACTCACACAATGAGTTGGGTAAAAAGACAGAAAAGATTTACAAAATATATTGCTACAAAATTACTATACCAAGGATTTAAAAACGACAAAAACTTTGATGGTTAAGACTGAGGCATAGGAGGATATTGAAACGAGGTGCAGCTAGAACCCCCGGTTGGGAAACCCTCATCTCCCACCGAGCCGTTCAGTGCAGGGAGATCTGTAACTTCATCTGGTCCTACCAGGCCTTCCTGGAGATGGATAACCACCAAGAGGCCATGGACATGGTGAACTACTACAAGAAGCACACCGCCAACATGAACGGGAGGCCCCTCACCTTCTACCTGTCCAAGGACCTCATGGTCATCGAGGTAACCAGCCCTCTGCCAGTTTTCCCTTTTTCATTTTGCGCCGTGAATGGTGTGTTTCTGCTTTAAAGGTGGTTGGAAGGCCAGAGGCCACAAACTGTTTGTGTTTTGTAACGTTTCATTCGGTTGCTACTGTGGTTTTGTGCTGCTGTATGAAGTAGCATTTAGAATTTATGAAAACTTCCCGAACATCCAATATCAGCCTCCTTTACCTACGCATACTTTAATTTCCATTTATTTTAAATAAGAAACTAGATGACAAGGGTTTGTGGCCTACCGCTAAACACCAATGATCTTTTATAAAAATGTTTCTAAAATGTGCATAATGCAAAGCATTATGAATATATACTGTTTTCGCACTGTACTGCTCCTTTGTTCCTTGGGGTTTAAATAAAGCTTGTGTTTCCTCCAGAAAAAGAACCGTGGGGCTCTGCCGATGACGGCGCGCAGCCCCAGAGAGGTGAAGGGTCAAGGCAGCCAGGTGGTGTTCTTCTCCAACCTGCCCAGGGAGGAGGACAAGAAGCTGGAGCTGCTCACCATCGCAGGCCGCTTCGGCACCGTGGAGAAACACCTCTTCCTGAACGAGGAGGTACCCGCGAAGACCCACACACACACCACAGTGTCTTCACGTTGTTCTAGCGGTCGATCCACACTCGTGTCCCTTGAGGAGATTAGGTTTAGAGTAGACTAGGATTAGGAATCTAGTGGCGGTTGATTTGAAGTATAGATGGTTTACTACTACTTGTCATGCTTTTTATTTATCATATATATTTTATTTCACCTTTCACGCCATGCTGAGGTCTGTGTTTTCGCTAAATTGCTAGGTTGCTAAAAATTAGTAGTAAATTATTTTGAGTATTGTGTTGCTTCAACAGGGTTTTCGCGTATTGTTTTGCCCTTTTGAGACCGTTGTGTATCTCCACTGCTCCGACCCCTCCCAGGCGTTTGTGCAGCTGGGCTCACAGGAGGATGCAGAGATGATGGTGAAGTACTACAGCGTCAACCCCCTCAACATCCGGGGCCGGCCCGTCCGACTCAACGTCTGCACCAAGTACAAGACCCTCAGGTGAGTCCCCTGGGGGCCCCTCAGCCAACCGTTCCCCATCGGTGGAGACGAGGCAGTGTGCAGGCACTGGCTGCTCGTCACCACCGCTGACGAACATGGGTCACCCCGTAACGGTTTAAGACTGTCTTTTCACCTGTTACCCTATATTTCACCAGTTACCCTATATTTTTCGCTAAGTCACGCCCCCCCCCCCCCATTCTGCATTCTGGCCTGCCGCACAGTCTGCTCCACATTACACACTTTCTCTTGTCTCATTGTGGCTTGGGAAAGGGATGAAATATACCCCATTCTGCAGCGTTTTGGGATATCGGCTGTCCGTGCTACATGTACACTTTTTTTACACAAACAACATAAATCCACCATTCGATTTTCATATTATGCCTCCTCCCTGTTGTTTCAGTTGTGTTGTCCAAGCTGATATCAGAGTTTATTACACGGCTCTATTGAATGCTGCTCTCTGATTGGTCCAGCGCTGCGTTTTGCGGTCTGTTATTTCTGTATAACGGACCATCGTCATGTATAACGGACCGTTGCTAGGGACAGCGTCATGTAAATAGAAACTTTACCGATCAATCCTTGTCACGTACACGTCCCATATCACAGGACAACAACGCCCAATTCAATATAAATATGCTACTAAATAAAAACTTTACCGACGAATCCTTGTCGCTGCTGAATCATTGTGGGTTATTTTCTATTGTTTTTTATTTATTTCACTCGTAAAGCCGTGTAATAAGCGGGATAATGTATAGTTAGTCGGTTGTTATTGAGAAATAAACCCCTTCAGGTTGTATGGAACCCCTCCGCTTCGCGTCGGGGTTCCATCGAACCTGTCAGGGTTTATTTCTCCATAACAACCTCCGAACTATACATTATCCCTTACATAATAAGGCCGTCATTGGCTCATCTGCGTTCTATGGGCGGAGCTTAGCGACGGGTCAATTGGAATATACTCTTTGCAATTGTAAATGTTGTGTTATTTGAAACTAATGTAAAAAAAAATGTATGTAAAACTTCCCCTGGTAGCAGCAAAAATATTGTGAAAATGATGAGGCATGTATTGGTGAGGATTGAGGCGCTTATATGAGCTCATTAAACTCATATTTCAGTTTCTACAAATATGGAGTAATAATAACCCAAACACTCCTAGCTCCATTCGTCACGGACTGCTGCTCATTTGTTCTGTTAATTTACACGTGACATAAACCAGGAATCTGACCGAAGAGTGGTGTTGTGTTCCCAGTGTGAACCAGAGAGGTGGGCACCCACACAGAGGGGACCGAGGGGACAGCGGCGGCCGACGGAGCAGAGATGACTACACCCCTCCCCCGTCCAAGAGCCCATCCAAGAGCAGCGCCTCCAAAGCCACCTCCTCCGCCTCCAAGGGCAGGGAGGAGAAGAAGAAATCTGAGTCGAAGCAGCCGCCTGCGGAGAGGAAGATCAAAGTGGGGGTGACGGAGGCCGTTGAGGAGGGTGCAGGCGTGTTGGAGGAGGAGGAGGAGGAGGAAGACGACAAGTCCAAAGGAAAAGAGAAGAAGGACTTGAAGAGAAAGAAGGTGGAGGAGTCTGAGGAACCGAGCTCGGCTCCGGAGGAGAAAGAGGTGGAGGAGAATGAAGAGGAGGAGGAGGAGCAGCCTCCAACAGAAGCCCAGAAGGCGTCGGGAGAGGATCTCCCTGACAGTGGTCGGGATGGGAAAGACGGTTCCGAGGAGGAGAAGGAGGCAGACGACGACGACGACGACGACGAGCGAGGCGAGGACAGGGAGAGGGAGAGCCAGAGTGGACCGGGTGAAGACCTGGAGAGCAGAGAGGATGCTCCTGCAGAGACCTCCGACATGACGGAAGACGACCTGCATGAAGACATGGTAGGACGATGCTCTATACCATGAAGCACTGACGGGTCACTGCTGCATACGACGTAACCCCATGGATCTATGAAGGGAGACAACCTGCCATTAGGGCCATGTAGTTGAACTAATACTTGACGATTAGTTGGTCAACTAATTGAATCCCTTCATAAAACATAGTTCAGTATAATAATAGATGTGTTGATTAAAGTAAGGAATTTGTACCGTCATTCGAACATAAAGATAAAACACTGGGGATTGAACCCAGAACCATTTGGTCGGGAGTCCGACCCACTAGACTGTCCGGCCCCCGTGGTGACCGAGGTTGTGTTCCTCCCCCCCCCCCCCAGGAGGGCAGCATGAACGAGGACTTCCCGGAGAACCTGGAGGACTTTGTGACCCTGGACGAGTTGGACGAGGACGACCGCTCGGAGCACTCGGACTCCATTGGTACGGAACACGTCCCATGGACCTTATCCCAGAACCGGAGGGGTGCTGCTCCAGGGTGCTACGCATGGCGCCCAACTAGTTCAGGGTCCCGAAATGGCGGGCTCCCTGCGAGTTTATGGAGTAGAAGAGGAAGTGTAGATCGTTCTCACGGTTGCCAGTGGTTCTCGTAATCGGATCATGAGCACATTTCTTAAAATCACTGACATTTGTTTGTTTTTGTTTCTCTCTTCTGCAGATAATTCAAGAAAAGGGGTACGTTCATCTCCTTTGTGGTTGTCCCGATCCGTCTGTGTTTGTAGAGTGTTGATAAACCTGTTAAACCGATTTCGGCACACAAGACAATCCTCTATTTATCTTATCTAACATGGAGGCTCTCCAATGAACCTGTATATTTGCATTAATGTAGCTGTTATTGTGCTCCATGCCATTGCCCTAATCTACTAAAGGTTCTCTGGTATATCTTAATGCGATTTTATTTTATGAATAAGAAACGGCTGCCAAAGAACAGTGCAACAAAAGAGAAATATGCCCGGTACTAGATATGAGACTTAACAAATGAGAAAGATGCACTCGGTATGAGACGAAACCCGGGTGAAAGATGCACTAGATATGAGACTAAGGCCCAATCCCATTTCTACCCCTTCCCCTTAACCCTTCAAAACAAGGGCTAAGGGTAAGGGGTGGAAATGGGATTGGGCCTAAACCCGGGTGAAGGATGCACTAGGCATCAGAA
This sequence comes from Melanogrammus aeglefinus, assembly GCA_900291075.1. Lineage (NCBI taxonomy): Eukaryota > Metazoa > Chordata > Actinopteri > Gadiformes > Gadidae > Melanogrammus > Melanogrammus aeglefinus. The sequence goes on from OLKM01000091.1 coordinate 413,853, forward strand.
CCTGAGGTGGTGTTGAGCTCTCTCTCCTCCTGTCCCTCCAGGGCATGAGGGTGGTGAACCTGGTGGGGTTCCGCCGGGGCTACGGCTTCCTGGGAGAGCTGCTGGCGCTGGCCAAGCCCTTCGGGGACGTGGTCAAACACCTGGTGCTGGACCTGAGGCCCGAGGTGAAGCGCCGCCCCACACCGGCCGTTGAACACGTTGCTTATACTGTTGGCCTGCTGCTGCCGCTTAAAGGGGGTCACTCTTTTAGTATCACAAGGCGTGAGGGGGCGGGGGGGTGCTTACTACAACCCTTTTGAAAAATCGACCCCCTTGTGACATCACAAGTGGCAGGGGGCTGTCCACAAAGATGTGTGATGGGTTGGTCTGCAACTAGAGCACCGGTCACTAGAGCCACTGGGGGTCACTACACAGTCTGTGTAGTGACCCCCAATGGTGCTCCATTAGGGGTTATTTTTATAAAATAAAATTTTTAACGGCACTGGGTCAGTGATTTCAAACGGGGGGGGGGGGGGGGAATAGAAATGCCTGTGTTCATTGTGTTCAACACCCAACAGGCGTATCTGCAATTTGCGTCGGAGGAGGAGGCCAAAGCCATGGCACGGTTCTACAACTCCAACGTCATGGCGACCGTGTGTGGAAAACCTGTTCGGATCAGCCACTCCCAAACCTATCCCACCATCCAGGTGAGTCCGGCGCCCGTGGCCTCGCCCTCGAGCAGGACCTCTGGCACGATGGCCTCGGGTCAGGCTGGAGGTTGAACGATTTGGGGGAATGATGTTATTGTGACCACTTCAACCATAATTAGGATTTTTCTTTTTAAAGTTCCTTATGTTCTGTATTATTCACTAAACAAGCAATAAATCATCTTTAGTATGACCAACGCAACATTGGAAGCAGTCAACATATGAACTGCTCTTCGCTTTTGTGTTTTTTCCTTGTGTTAAAGGCCCAATATGCAGGTTTCCAAAAATATGCAGGTTTCCCTTGGAGCTCCCCCTAAAGGTTTTTACTAGTATTTAACGTTTACTCTCAGTGTCGTAAAAACACATTTACGATAGGTGCATGTTTGAAGTCGCGCTGCATTCACTTGTATACCGGTGAGTGGAGTCAGTGAAGACGTGATCAAAAAACAGCAAATATGTCAACCGAGGTAAGAATTATAATATAATATAAATATAATCCATGATGAATGATGATCAGACTACGCAAGCTTCGATTATAAAGGCGTGGAGGCCGGGGATCTATATGTCATTGCGTAATCATTGCCAGAAAGCAGGTCGAACTACTTCCGCCCGAGCGGCGGGCATCGCCAAGAAAGCTACATAGCGTAGTAATTTGAGTACAGACCCCCGATGGCAGTGAAGGAGGCGGAAATCGCCCTATTAAAAGTCATTGTAGCGGCACAATTTTTTTCAAGCTGTTATTTTAAAGGGGCTGAGTCGGGAGCTGAGCATGCGCAGTTCGGTCACGAAAGTTAACTTTTGCTTGGGCCACGGAAAACTAACACATCCACCATTCAAAGGGGAGACGAAGCAATCTTGGTCAATCTCACGCGTTTTCCTTGTCATCCAAGCAAAATCTACCAAAATCAAGTATCATACGTTACTGATCAATACTTTATCTATAAACTTTGTAATTTTTACTGTAAAATATGGCTTCTGCAAAGCCAAATACGAGAAGGCCTCTCATCGGCCGACCGATGCTGAGTCCTGATCGTCTGTTTGAGACACGCAAGGCATGGGAAAGCAAGCACAAGCGTATTTGGATGGGCAAAGAAGTGTTTGCCACTTGGCACTAGATGCTTCTTCGACATCAACTTCCATTTCTCTGCTTTCCATTATTGAAAACGGTCGTATAGAGTTTGAATGAAGGATCAGAGTTTGTGTCCGTGTAGTGGTTTACTAAGTCAAGCGTTCGACGCGGGAAATCTCTGAAGTGCGAGGATATGCTAAACTGTATTTTCGACCAAATGCGCATGCTCAGTTCCTATGCTAATTAGTTAACAATCGTCACTTCAGCGCATGCCCAGCTGGTGACATAGCCCCTTTAAGGTACAATTGTTACATATTATGCCTTTAAGATGAATTGATGCATGAATTGATATTATAACTAATCTTTATTTAACTATTGAATTGTAAAAGAAAAATAAATACGAGGCTTATTGATCTCGGAAACCAATCGTTTACCGCAGCCTTTTGCATATCGCGATGCCGGTTTAAATTTGATGAATCGTTCAGCCCTAGTCAGGCTGTGTTTACGTTTTCTTCGTTCTTTGAATTGACCAAGACATTCCCTCGCCCCCAGTGTGGTGCCAGTAAAGTGGTGTACGTCGGACAGCTCCCCAACACCAAGTTCAAGGAGGAGGACGTCCTGAAGCTGGCAGAGTCCTTTGGCAAAGTCAAGAAATACTTCCTCAACAGAAACCGCAGAGAGGTAATCCACCGTCATGTCGAAGGGAAAGGGGTGTGGGCTACTTGGTTGTGTTTGTCATGGTGTTGAGCGTGCTCTTCAATTCACCGTCCTCCTGCACCTTCGGCTGTGACGCCCTGATTTCCTGTCTGGTGTTGATAAAGCACAGCTTATCTTTATGAGGGTTCGGTGATATGCGTGTTAAACACCAGTGGTCTCTTGTGTTCCTCAGTGTTTTATCGAGATGGAAGATGCGGAGGACGCAGAGAAAATGTCCGATTTCTACAAGAAGAACCCGTATAAAATGCAGAACAAGCGGCTCAGTGTCTACGTCAGTAGGAAGTACAAGCAGCTCAAGTACGGGTGAGTCTGTCCATTTCCAGCGCACTCCTTATCCTCTGACTCTCGTACACGGACGACGGAAACAGAACTTGAACAAAAAGTCAATGCAAAGTTGCAAAGGGACTGAGAAACCATGGCTCTTCTATTGAGAAGGTCCTCTACCAAGTTAAAGGCCATCATATAATCCTAAAAAATATTGCAGTTTTAAAATCTACCGACTATCTCTTGCCCATCTCTGGTTCAGCCACAGAAGGTCCACGCACGACGGGGTGAAGAGACCGGCCAAGAGGGAGAGCTCCAGCAGCACCGCCTCCAAGAACACGGAGGAACCGCCCTCCAAGAAACCCAAAGAGATCCCGGAGGAGGAGGAGCAGCAGGAGGAGGACGCAGAGCAGGAGGAGGAGATGGAGGAGGAGGAGAAGACTGAGGAGAGCTCGACTGAGGAGTCGGGGGAAGCGCCGCAGCCACAAGCCGGCGCAGAGCCCCCCACCCTGGGGACGGAGGAGGCGAAGGAGAGCCCTGACCACCAGAAGACTGTTGTAAGTGTCCCCCCTCCTGCTTCAAGAGGCTGGCCTTTACACCGTCCTTCCTGGCCCCGCCAGCAGAGGGCAGTGGTGGTGGTGGTGTTTGACTTGGCCTAGTCCATGAGCCAAGACCCCAAAATTGGCCTCCCGCAATCGAACGGGTGGGCAATTTCTAGTTTGTTTTTTTGACTTGGTAGACATCTCTAGTGAACAGTTTGGCATGATAACCATTGCAAACAGGTAGCTTAGTGGTGGTTTTCATGCGTTGAATAGGTGGACCGGTAGAGTGGAAACTTGAAAACTGTGTAGTGCTTGTTCAGTATTATGCTGTTTGTTGACCACTCAGGGTGCCTAAATCACTTCAAGGATGTTTTTACCTTTTGTCAAGACCCTACTGTAATAGTAATAGACTCACTTCAGCAATATGTGAATGAAAATGTGACAAAAATGAGAACATAGTGTACACATGAAATACGTTTTTAAAGTGTTTTATTTTTCATGCAATAACAAGTGTTACAGGTTGCTACAAACATCAGACCTCCATTTCAGTCCTCGGTATCAGAGTCAGTCAGGTCTGCATCTGTGATCATGTCATGATCATCTTCTTTGGGTTGATTGTCACATGTCTGCAATTTGCAGAGGTTTGTACATTTCAATCCACTGCTCATGCACTGACATTCCGGGAGTTTGCATCTACGGCTGCAGTTGCAGGACAGCAGTTGCAACACTGCCTCAGGGGCCGGAGATCCCTGCATCCATTCTATAGTGAGCTGACCATCATCATTTCTGGCCCAGCCATTCTCAAGTGGGCTTGGGACTTGCGGATGTTGCTGAAGACTGGCTCTCCAGATGCCAGCCTGGTAGTTGGCACGCATAGCATGCATGAAGAGGCAGTCCTCGCATGGTGGAAGTTGGCTAGATTCAAGCTCTCCATGCTGCGTGCAGAAAAGCTGGTGGCGGGCTGTGTTGATATCCTCTGTTTTCGTGGATGCTGTGTACAGTTTGCATGTGAATGCTTGCAGCTTCGTGAATAGTTCCATAGATAATTCCCAGGACTGTCCCAGCTCATGAAACACTTTTTGAAAAAGCTCTGATCCCATGATAAGCTTCAAGGCTCTGAGCTTTCCACGGCCTGCGAAGGCACTCACAGTGTCGCATCCAGTGTATGTGTGCATGCCAATCAAAGCATTACAAACACCATCTCCCAGCCCCTGGCGTAGCTTTGTGATGTCAAGGTACCTAACCCGGTTCTTTGTTCCACATTTCTGGAATATGGCACAGGAGATATCAGCAGAGAATGCCAGGCAGAGCACCAGCACATCGGTGTCATCAGCTGCTACTACAACAGCACTGTAGCCTTCCTCTGCAGCATGAGCTGCATGCAAAATTATTCTTGTGTCTGCCTCTTCTTGATTTGACTGCAGACATGCAACCTCTGCCCACTGATCCTTGGTGATGTGCAAGCAGTTTTCCTCACTGGCGACATAGAGCTGCTTGTCTTTCAGCTTTTCCCTCAGCTTGGGTGTTTTCCACTCAGCCACCAGGAATCTTATAAGGTTGGCCTTGTTGGCTGAGTGGGTGAGAAACTTTCTCCATTGCTGGATTCGGTGACCTGGTGCAATGTTTCGGAACTGTATTCCTGTGGTGCACCCCCTGTTAGCTCTCTCTGCATTCTTGATTGAGTCCTCCCGATATGCATCGAAGACCACATCAATTCTCTGGCTTCTGGCTCCTTCATGTAGGATTTGAGTCAGGGCTGAGTCTGCAAGTTGAGAGAATGTCTGGTTATTACCCTTCATCTTCTGAACCAGGCTCATCCCATCAATGATGGTAGCAGATGGCTCAGGGATGGTCTCTGCTGGTAAGACCTGCTTCTCCAGCTCCCTGGCCAGAGCAGCTTTGCTTGTTTTTCTAAGTGTCCCATCTCCATTGGCAAGCGCCCATGGCAATGGTCCTAATGGGTGGGAAAGAACATCACTCATTTGGAGATGGCGGCTCTCTGCCACCAGGACCATGTGGGCGAAGAGCTTCCTGTCAGCCTGCAAAACAACCTTGTTTGGGTTGCTTGCGGAAGGTTTCTTTCGGATATCTGTAAACGTCTTCAGTCTCTTCTTTGTCATTTTATCATGGAACTGGGTCTTTGGGCTTTGGTCTTCAAGCCGATCCCGCTTGAATGCCTCATATGCTTCTGTGCCAATCTTGTGAGCATCAAGAAGGTCTCCTGCTATATCTGGAGGGGGAAAGGTACCTGTTGAAATGCTGACAAACTCACTTTCTCTTGGGTCAAAAGGGTTCATCCAGTCATCTTCAAGAAGCCTCACAATGGACTGTACATCTGCTTCATCCCTGGTGATTCTAGGCATCTGCAGGTCTGGGTGGCTGTGATGGGACATTCCACATCCCACCATCATTCTGAGCTGCTTGAGGAACATGCTGCGGTACTCAGAAGTCGGGTAGTACCTCTCCACAGCGGCCCTTTTCAGGCTGAAGCCCTTTGTGCCTCCTGCTGTCTGGGTATCTCGATTGACTGTTTCCTCAATTGTTTGATCCACAGGGATCCGGCCAAAGGGATTCTGGCTACCAAGCTGACCACTGAAGCCACCCTGCATGAACTGCTGGTGTACCTCTGGGTGATCAATGGGAAGACGTGACATTGTGGCAAAGTAGTATGGCAGAAAGCGTGCATAATTCAGTTTATCATAAGCAAAGCACCATGGGATCATAGCATGGATTGATGCAAGGTGGAGCATCCAATCCCCCTCTCTTGCTGCACGAAGCAAGCCCAGCATGATCTCAGCCATGTCAAGGTAAGACATCCAGAAAGCTGCCAGTTTGTGGCCTTTCCTGAGGGTGCCAAGGTACTCATACATCATCCAGGAGCGTTGTGAAGGAGGACTGGCACACTTCGTCATGGAAAATGGAGATGCTCTTCAGGGCTTCATCCAGATGGTTAACCTCTGCTCTATGGTTTACTTGGAGCCAAGGCAGAAATCCCTTCCAGACAAGCCTCATCATTGCCTCATACACAATCTTATGTAGCCTGACAGCACGGTTGTATTTGCGGCCTTCCATCACAGCGGTGATGGATCCTTCTGCAATCACTCCAGACTCCACACAAACGTCACGCAAGCCAGCATCCTGAAACCTTTTCCCCATGATTGATAGGAAGTTGCATAGGGTATGGAATGTCCCCAGTCTCAGTATTATATTCTGGAACTTCTCATGCTTCCAAATTATTTCTGCAGCTTTGGCGTAGAGTGCTTGGTCGAAGACACAGACAATCTCCTTCAGTCCTAGGGTCTCCATGATGTTCAGAGTTTGGGTCAGGACTTCATTAACAGTTGACATTTCAGTAGCTGGGGCATTAATTGTTGGTAAGTAACTTACGGTGTCCTGCACCACATATATGTTGCTGCGGATGAGGATGTTGAATCCAGTCCAACTGCTAATGGTTTGATCTTCTGAGTTTGACAGCCGAGTGAGCAGCCAGATCAGGTTCTTGACCCTGGCATTCTGGACTTGTTTGTCTGCATCCACATTTAGGCTGACAATGGCTGAGGGCCCCACTCTCTTACCAGCATTGTACATGGGGAGTGATGCTTGTGCTGGAGAGATGCTCCTTTTCTTGGACTTTTCAATCGTTGTCTTTTCCACTTGTGGCATTGGTCCAATGATCCTGGGCTGCACAGCAATGCCGTTAACTCGATGTGATGTGCCCTCTCCACTGGTTGTCTCCTCTAAGCGGTCTATGTTATCCCAGGCTAGAGTAGTGAAGACTTCCTGGTAGATGTTGCTTGGCAGTGCAATGCCCATCTGGGATCGTTCAAGCTTTTGAAGGCACAGTGCAGTGTCAATTTCCTCAACCTGTGTGTATGAAACACCATGGCCCAGTCTATTCAGGATACGAATCAGTTCTGTGTTTCCAGTCAGAGACTTGACTGCAAATGGCAGCATGATGTGCTTTGGTGGTTTAGTCTTGCCACCAGTGACTGCAAATACAAGATCACTGCCAAAGGAGTTGGCGAGTCGTTCAACTCTTTCAGGTGGTTGAGGACAGGCATGCTTCCCTGTAAGCAAGGTTCGTAAAAAGATTGTGACAGATTGTGGTATGATGTCCTTGTCCTGTTCCACATCAGGTGGCCATAGTTGGTTGGTCTCATTCTGTTTTATGTCATTCCTAATAAGTAAAGCAGCTTTGGCAACCAATTCGACTGACTCAGCTCTCATAGCATCCAACTCAGTCTGGAGAGCATATGTTCTCTTCACAAGTTCACTCTTGGAGAGATTGTCAGCGTACAGTAGAAGTGTACACGACATTTTGAAAACCGTTTATTCGAATACCCGTTAATTAATTAATTAAATTATGAAATTGAACTCTGAGAAATAGCCCAAACTAAGCACATTTCGATCTATATTTATAACTTATTTATTAGTTATAATAATGTACCCCCATTACGAGGTTGCTTTAAGGAGAATTCTGTCTGATTTGTGTTTTTATTTTGACCTTTCTTTTTTTTTACATTTTTTCGTTTAGTAAAAATCTACTTTAAATCATGGAATTGATTAAAACCACTTCTTGTCGGTAAATATATTTGTTTTGGACTTTTAAAGTCTGTCGGCTCTGCGTAATTATTTCTCTCTCTCGCTCTCTGCTCCGCAAGTGGGAGAGAGAGAGAGAGAGACAAACAACATGCCTAACTCAGACGTCCTTATGAACTTCAGACAACATCACGGTAACGGTTAAACAACGTTTATTTTTCAAGTTGTTTTTTTACAACATCTTCAAAGACGATGGCGAGCTGCACCCTCCCGCAGACGACAGTTTTTTTCCCCCCGTGGGCTATTACATTCGTTGTATTATCATGCACATTGCACACACATAGCAATTATTTAAACAAACGCCTATGAAATAAATGTATGAAACGAAACGTTTTCATCCGTAACGGAAAATGTGCTATCCCAGAATGCCTCGGTGCTGAGTCGGCAGCAGGCACAAACTCAGAGGTGACAAGCGCGTCAGAAATGAACATGCATGCAATTGAAATAATCCATGTTAATAATTAATGTGCAAGTATTTAGCTTGTTAAATGAAAACTTTTATTAAGACATGCAGTAATGTTGGTCCATATTTTTTGTATTTTTTTTTTTAGTGTAACCAGAATTTTTTTTACAAAACGGTTAGTGGCGGCAGCCCCGTGTAACCGTGTAACCGAATACCCGCGCACATCCCTAATAGATTCTGCCAGTTCTTTCTCTAGATTGCGAAGAAGATTGTTCATAGAAGATCTGGTGACTTTGCTGGCACCATGAGATAACATTAATTCTTCAAATCGCTTCCTGACAGTTGCCATGGGCACTATATGATGGTTAGGGAGAAGTTGTGTCCTGATAGAAAAGTTCCTGAAGAGCCTGTTTTTCTGCAGTTTTGTACAGATCAGCAGCATCTTGTTCAGCATCAGCCAGTCCACTGCTTGTAGCTGACTCCTCACGGGTGTATGCACGATAGCATGATCTATGGTAGTGCCCTTCTGTTGCAACAAGCTCCATGCTGGTGATTGCCAACAGTCTCTCATCAAGCTTCTTGATAGCTGAATCTCGTATCTTACTGTCTGCTCGCAACTCACAGCACTTTATCAGGTTTTCACGGGTCTTCTGACCTTTGATGTACTTGCTGGCTTTGTCACAGAATATACATTTCTCCTCAAGAACCCTTGAGCTGGTTGGTGTAGCTCGTGCTGCTCTGGCTGAACTCCCTTCAGCTTGCACCTTTGGGACCTGAGCATCTAACAGTTTCTTCATGGTGAAGACACTCCTGCATTTTCTGTGATAAAACACCTGGGGCCACTCCCCTTCTGGTATGCTTCTGGCTAGGTCCATGAGGCCGACATGATTTCTGATCTCCGCCGCCTTGACCAATGTCTTCCAGGAGTCCAGATCTCTGGGTGACACAAGCTTGGAGGTGTCATTAGTACAGTGGATGGCACATTTCCTCAAGATTTTTTGGTCAGATTCTCCACTGGCTTGAGCAGCAGCCATTTCTCATGCAGTGATTTCAGTAGTATTCGGCACAGATTAATTTATCTGCAAAATTAATCAGGCAAAACATAAAAATGAATCAGAGATAATGAAATTTTTTTGCAGGATTACTAGAGTTTATTATAGTTTGCCAACATTGACTTGATTCTGCTCATAATCAGTCTTTTTGCCCACTGAGTTGATTTGAAACAATAACAAATAGCAGTAGTGATGTCGGTTATATTATTTTGTTAAGTCAGCAGCAGAGCTATAATGTTAATGTCATCTTTACTCACTACATCTTAGCCTTCTTAACCTTAGATGTGTATATAAACCATTAAAAATGTTACCTGTATGTGATTCACAAAAGTCCTCTGCTACTTCCTGCTTCCTGCTTATTTTCCCCCTCGCTCGCTCATGCACCCAGAGGAATTGGCACCAACTAGTGGTGCAAACAAATATTATCTGCTGGGCCTTTCTGCAACTGCAGAGGTGATCCTAAATCATCATTAGTGGCACACAAATTATGAAATGTGCAACATTGGAGAATGGCCACTATTGGTGTATAACATTTTTATGGTCAAAATAGTGAATGCATGATAAATATTGTTAAGCTACTCTTCTGCAAAGGTTATCATACCAATTAATAATCAGGACATGTATAGGAATAATAAAATAGCAACAACAATTTGCCCACCCTTTCGATTGCGATTGGTGGTCTGGCTCATGGACTAAAGGGTCTAGGGTCGATGCCCAATTCATCCAGTCAGCCTTTTTATCAAGTGAATGCCATGAACTACTTATTGACTTCTTTGCACTATTTTATGGGACAGAATATCCTATGGACACAGATTTGATTCATGTATCTCTGTCTATATAGATGTAATTCTTTTTCATTGTAAAATTATGCAAACAAACATTTTCTTGCAGCTCTTCTGCAAAGTTGAACCCCTCCCTTATTCCTTTTCCTGTCCTGGGAGGAAATGAAGGGCGTATTCTGTCACCAGTCCTGCTTCAGGAGTGCACGTCCCTGTGGGGCTCCCAGCTTGAACCCTCCCCCTCTTCTTCTCCCCTGGTTCTGCCCCCGTGTAGGAGGTCAAGTGCGAGGAGGTGGAAGGGGAGATAAAGGCCTCTGCCAGTGCTGCTGGGAAAGCCAGCCAAGCTGAGAACCCCACGCCTGAACCCCAGCCCCCCGCGGAGGCCAAGCCCCCGAGTGCCTCGCTGCCGCTGGCCCCGTACGAACCAGAGACCCCCCTCGGTGAGTGGGGTGCATCTATGGAAGGGGGCGACCTGCAGGGGGTTTTACCTGAGGGTCGGAACACAAGGGGGTCCCAAGGGTGCTACCTGCAGGGGGTTCTAACTTGGGGTCTGAAAACGCAAGGGGGTGGCTGCCATTATCCTTGAGTAATGTACCCTAACCCCTACCCTGTAATAAACATCGAGCTGTGCCTGTTTATTGGTAGTAAAGAGCTGTGTGGTAGGTGTGTCAGGACTGTGTGCTGACCCACTGTGCCTCCCCTCAGGTGTGGAGTACGTGAAGTTGGGCTACTACTGTAGGGTGTGCTTCCTCTTCTACTCCAACGAAGACACGGCCAAGAAGGTCCACTGCAGCAGCAAGGCGCACTACGACAAGCTGCAGGTACAGCGCCGCTGGCCTACGTCTCCGCCAAGTTATCCACTCGTACCCCTTAGGGCTGGACGATTTCAGGAAGTTATGCAATTTCGATCAAGTTAAACATATAAATCATTCTATAGTCTGACTAATGCAACATTGGAAGCAGTAAATATATACGCTGCTCTTTCATTTAGGCCAGGCCTGTTTGTTGAGATGAAATGATGCTATGATGAAATTGATAGTATACTATTTTTTTTATTCAACTATTGAATTGTAAAAGAAAAAAAAATATGAATCTTGCTGATCTCCAGTTAACAAACCAACCCAACGGTAACAAATCACAAAGATCCCAAAAGCAAGAAAATCAAATATTTTTTATTTTATTTTAGCGCAGCCTTTGCGATTTGCGAACACAAGCTAGCTAAATTCTATTACATCGCGATGTCGGTTGGATTTAGATTTAGACTCGTCAGCCCTAGGACCAACCAATGAGAGGCAGAGTAGGACGCTGTCACACCAAAACTGTACCGGGGGGCGATAATTGTACCGCCTACGTAATCGGCGTTCGAAAATTCCAAACCTGCCTGGCAACGGACGATCACGTTGAACGATGACGTCTATTTAAATGAACAAGCTAGCTAAACTACGTTACACTTTAAACACTCAGTTTACTAGCTAAAGTAAAAACAAGTGTGATCTGTATTATGTTATTTTGTCTTCGCGTCGATCAATGATGTAATGTTTCGACGCGGATTACGTAGGCGGTACAATTTTCGCCCCCGGTACAATTTTGTGTGACGGCTAAACTTTGCTTTGTCGGCTAAACTCTGATGCTGCTGATAGACCATCGCTTGCTGCTAGTTTGCCCGTTCATACTACTAGCTCCACTTCCAGGCAGCGTGGAGAACACTCACTGTAAGCATCCTGTTTTTATAGAAGTTATTATGCAGATAATAAGGTTAGATTGGAAACTTAAAGTCCACTCATTAATCTGGATTTCGAGTTCGCCATTCACACAGACCGTGTCGAATCGACGCGATTTTAGTTTTTCTTGTTGGCACTGCTTAATATAGGTCTGAGTATCACTGACAGGACTTTATTCCAAAGATTCCTAGTTAATAGCCAAGTGTGATGGTTCCTTTAATGGGAATTCAGTGCAGTAGTTATTAGTCAATAAGGTTTTAATGGCTAACCATCTCTCCCCATCTTCTCTTTCAGAAACATCTTGAAAAAGAGCAGGCGAAGGCCCAAAACCCCAAGAAAGGGAGAAAAGCTGAATAACCTTTTTGGTTTTGTTTAAGATTGCATGTTATTTACCAAGCTGTTGGTTCATTATGGGATTTGAATGTGATGCTCACTACAAGAAACTAAGTTGAATGTTGCAACTGTTCCTTTTTTAATAAATGTTAAAAAAAAAAGAACTTTTATGGTGATTGTATACTTTCATAATTACTGTCAGTATTTGAAGAACACTGAAATCTTGGAAGGTGGATTTTGTTTTCCTCAATTCACAATGGCCCTTATATTTGTTTGTATTTTGTCAGTTTATTTGAAGACTGGAAGGGGGAACACTGTTAACTGAAGCTACATTTAGGAATGATCCAACCTATTTGTGATTTACTCTGTGGCTGCCTCTATTACATCTAAAAGCAATAATCAGTTCCGATTTGAAAAGTTGTTAGAACAACATTTAATAAAATCATTTCCTTAATCGGATTCTGAACCTCGGTAGGGGGCAGTAATGTTATCAGAAAGTGTCCCAATAGCTACCCACCTGCTTCAGTCGGTGAACATAATGAAGGGACAAAAGCAGTCCGTGGGGGGGGTACCAGAGAACATGGCTACAGACTGAGAAACCGCCATTTGGAGAACCTCTCTGTCGAGACATTGAAGGTTCATAAGACTGCTGAGCCAATTGGAAGCCACATTGCAACCTTTGTGTAAATGGATGTAGCCTGTTACACACTTTTATATGCTGTTAAAGTGCAGTTTATTCATATTTTTATGCTCCAATATTGAGATAGACAGGAGGGTAAGTTAGAGGGGAGGACACACGCAAAGAAACGAGGGCAAGAATCAAACCCAAGTCGATCTGATCGGAAGTAAGCTTCCGTGGGGCTGTTCTTAGTGTTTAAGTATTTCATCTTTGCATCACCTTTACCTGCCTGGTAAGTAAAGTGCAATGGATCAAGTTATCCACAGTTGACGTAACAACTAGAGATCTGCAACTTATGTTAAAACCTTTTTGTAACTTTATTGGAAAAAGAAATGGCACGTTTTTAAATATAAAAGCCTTTTCAAGTTACAATGCTGTGTAGATGTCCCAAAGTTACACACAACTAAAAATCCTATCAGAAATGACACGTGCAGTAATGTGCTTATTTAAGACATAATGCCCGACTACATGGGCTTAACACTATTCACATTAAACATCTCAATAGAAGATTACAAAAAAATGGGTTAGATGTACATTAAACATTTTAAAAACGAGAAACAAAACAAAAATGCCATTGCCGATTAGGGGTGGGAAAAATAATCGATTCTTCGATGCATCGCGATTCTCGCTAGAATCGTGTGTATTAACCGATGTAAGGGCGTGTTCGCACGGGCAGTCTTTTTTTCAGGTGCGGGTGGATGTTTTACATTATATTCCTATGGTACAGAGTGTTTTTGTAAAAATATCCTGGGTGCTTTTAAAAACACCGCTGCCAGCGGGTTTTTTTCACCGCTCTGGGTGGTTTTCAAGTTGAGAAAAGTTCAACTCGCCAAGAAAAAGCACCCGACGTCAGGCAGTTTTTTGACAGCTGACCAATGAACGAGCACTTACGTCACTAGGAAAGAAGAATGGCGACCCAAACCAAAAAGTATTTTCCGAAGGAGCAACTGGTTGTCCTTGTAAGTGAACATGTCGAGCTATACGACATGACCAACAAGTTGTACCACAACATATATCACAAGGAGAGTATCTGGAGAACGATCGGTGGGATTTTGGGACATAAGTGTACTATGATATGCCCCGTACTGCTGCCGTCCCCGGTTTATATCATGCACCCACAAACGGGAAGGTTTGTCGTTATCGTCGTTGGCATCTAACGCCAAAACAAGGGCTAATTTTCTCATCCTCGACATTGTGATACTGATTCAAGTAGTGTAGCCAAACCACTTTGATACGCTAACCGAACAGTGTTCCGACAGTTTAACCGATTTGGAATGTGCTCTAGAAAAAACCACCCCGTCAGTTTTTTAGTTGGTAAAAAACCGCTCGGGTCAGGTGTTTTTTAATAAAAAAAAACTGCCCGTGTGAACACGCCTTAAATCGCTTTGGATAAAAGCGTCTGCCAAATGCCCTAATTGACATTGCATAAAAAAAAAATTGTACCAAAATTGAGATGAATCGTTAATCGCTTCAGAATCGAAACGTGAGGTGACGAGAGATCCCCAGCCCTACGGCAGACATGGTTAGCTAGTTCTGCATGAAGGAGCACCCGACCAATGAGGGTATTGATGAGTTACATGGTATAACAAGCAACAACATCAGTGGAAGGCATTAGTTTCCATCTGAATCAAAAGTGTCTCAGGTGCTCCAAGGGTCCTGGCCCGTGTGCTCCTGAAAGACGAGGCAAAAAGAAGAATCAGTTTCCATGGAACAGTAGGATTTGGGGTAACCTGATAAGCATATGACGTCACAGGAGATTATGTACTTACAAGCTACTGAGATGATGTACTCACAAGCTACGGCTAATTGAAAAGATCATATACGTAACCACTACACGCAACACTCGCAGCCGCATGTGAAGTAGAACTAATAATAAGTGTCTGTAGTGCAATGCTAGATGTACTTCTGGTAGTTGTGTGAGGGGTTTCACCTTGTATCTCTGGTAGTGTGCGAGGCTGCTGCAGTGCTCGACCTTGGCCTCCTCTTCGTCCACGTAGATGACCTCACAGAGGTTACAGAAGTAGCCGACGACGGGACGGACGAACTCGGCACCTGTGACCCACACGACGCGGGTAAGAAGGGCAGTAGGTTTTAGATCGAGATTTGTGAATAAGGGAGAGTTGGGACAACGGTATCGGACCACAAAGGTTTAATTTGTGGCAAATTATCTTTACAGTGATATTCACAATTTGAGTGAGGGTTTATTTCAAGCACAGCTATTTTTAAAGACCCAGAACATGCTTTTTTTAGGGGCAACAATTGCATTTTGGGGTGCTACTAGAATCGAGTGACATGCCTGTATGTTAGAAATACCCCTTATTCTTAGACGGTTCATTTCTGCAAAACCAATTTCAGTGTCTTTAAAAAATGTTCTGTTTTGCATCATGTCGAAATAAGGCCCCCCTCCCGAGTAGCCCAGTCTGTTGCGATTTGTCGTAAAAAAAATTGGAAATGCGTTCTTCTCGCCTTTATATTACTTTAATTTGCTAAAATCCCTTTAATTGCCCTCTATGAGTTCAACACGTGCCATATTGCATGAGGTACCCCATTCAGTCAGACATCCTGGTACATCCCTCCCCTCTAATCTGATGGTCACTGGTGAGAGCAGCTCTACCCAAAGACGGCGAGAACGCTTTTCTATTTCTTTTTATGTCGGGCGGAGACTAGCGCCAAGTTAGTCCTTCAAATAAACTTCAACATGCCAAAAGAGTTCAGCCTGTTTACCAATAAGGAAACGTAAAGGAGAGAGATGGCCTTCCCTCTATGCGTTATTCGTACCAATGGGTTTGCTGAGTTTAGCAGGCTCCACGTCGCCCCCTGCAGGCCCTGGCTGGGCTTGACCCAACCTCTCTGTACAGGCTGCAGTCTGCTTGGTCTCCACATCTTCCAAGAATGCGCCCTCCGAGTTCTGTATTAAAATATGACCATAGCATGCATGTTAATATCATGAGAATAATTGCATAGCCAGTGAAAAAAAAAATCCATTTAATATTTTTCTCATCATATTTACGCAGGTCTTCTTGGTTTGTTGACTCCCCTAACCCACATTCGGTGTCTCGTTAGTCATCACTTCACTGTACCTCATCCGTCTGTGGCGTTTGTCCATCTGGAGTGGGCGTGGTCTTGTCCCCGCCGGCCTCGTCCGGTTGCTCCTGGTCTTTACTTCCTGGTTCGGACGCTGAATCTTCCAAGCCATCCACTTCCTGTGTTGGAGTGTCTTCCTGGCGAGGCACTTCCTGTTTCTCTGAAGAGGACTTCCTGGATGAAGGCGGCGGCGACTCCTCCTCCTCAGCATTGATGTGGGAGGACTCCTCTGTCAACGCGGTGGGTGGTGGCGGCGGCGGCGACGCTGCAGGGCTGGAGGTAGTCTTGTCCAGCACCTCCTTCCCTGAGCTCCCGGAGTGAGAGCTGCCCCTGCTGCTCCTTCTTGTTCCCTCCACCCTCTCCTCGTCCGGCCCAGAGCCTAACACTTTCCACCTAGGTGCAGGAAAAGAAGCCCATTTTATACCAGCAGTTTGCACTATTCATGTCATCTTCTATTTGTTATCTTACGTTACATATTGCACAGTGCAGGATGCCTGAAATTCAAGCCTTTGATTCCCATTAATGTCTTCGGCTTGTTCTTTAATGTGCATATGCCGACGAAACAAAGCCAAAAGGAAAAGTTGGGCCCCTTTAGTGCAGGTGTGTTGTGTTTTGGAGACAATGGATTCGATTTAAACATCCTTTCCAAACCGAACTTCAACATGGATAGGACAGCAGGGGTGCCTTACCCTGCGGACACACTGGGGTACGTGTTGGTCAGTGTTAAGTCCATCACAGAGCCTTTAAAGCTAGGGTTGTTCCCCAGATCCCTGGAGGCCAGTATGGCTTCAGACCCGCTGGACATCTGGATGAAACCCTGCGAGAGACAACGGCCACCCCACTGGTTAACAGACGTAGAAATGTACGACTTCAGAGTGACATTTCTTTCTCCGTCATTAACTATGGAACTCTTCGCAAGAGGAGAATGGGGAAAGATTGATCGTCGACGTAATGACATCCAAATCAATTTGATCAGTCAAGCCAACAGGAATGGGGGCAAAGAACAGAGACACAAGCGGGCAGAGGAGAGGGTCACAATGCAAGCCGCAGCCACCCCCACCTCTTGGCGATCAGGGACGAGGAAATACCGGACAGCCTTTCCTTGGTCCTTCACAAGACCCACAAACTCGCCGTCGGTGAAGCACGATGATGGGAGGTTCCTGAAGTAGATCACCTTGGAAACAAGAAACATTTTTTTCAATATTGCCTGAACTGGAAGTAGCAGAATGAGCCGTGATGACCTGTTCCCCCTTTCCTCACTTTGGGTTCCCCTTCCTCCTGCTTATCTGAAAAGCAAAAAACAACAAATGTCAAGAGCAGCACCCTTCCTACAGAGAGAACACATGATTAGAAAGCTTATTTGGCCTGAGGGCATCTGCAGGGGTCCAGGTTGTAGACATGAAACGGCTGCCTGCCTGTCACTTCTGGTAGTAGTACCTTCATAACTACACTCCTCTTCCTCCTTCTCCAATCTCCATCTCCTTCTTCTCCTCTTCCTCCTTCCGTCTCTTGCCCATTCTTCTCCTCTTCCTTGTCTTCGCAGATTTCATCGAGAGTGATGCAGTTCGCAAGGAGATCCATGAAGTTGGGCTCCTCCTCCTCCCCTTCCTGGAAAGATAAAAGACTTAAAAGGAGACCTATTGCACCCCCAGGTGTGAGTGGGATTAGCCTTACAAGCCGTTTCGGAAATCTGCCCCGTATGACATCACTAGTGGGCGTGTCCACCTAGACCTGTGCTGGATAGATGCGCAACGTTTACTTCAGTCCACTGGGTAGGCTGGTGGTCTGATCTATCCAGCTGATCTATCATGAATAATTAAGGGCATGGTCAACTTGATTGACGGCTGACCGAGGTTGAATCGAGGTTGACGCATAGGTCTCACACAAAGCCCGCCCTTTTACCCATACATGGATTGGCCAGAATGTGGGCGGGGTTAGGATTTCCCAAGATTTCCCAAGATGGCGCCGCCCATACCCCCCATAAACGGCTTCATAACCGTTCTTCAGAAATCTATGGGTGACGTCACAGACGCTTTGTCCATATTTTTTACAGTCTATGCTATTGCCTTGATCAGTAGATCAAATTTGATCAAATGATTCCAACGGTAGGGAAAACACTTTTACACATCAGAATTTCCAAGAGCAGAACGAAAATTCCCTACGATGTTTGATCTGTCTTTGTGTGGTGACACCGCCTACTGTCCCCAGAGTTAAATTCGACCAAATCGGACGCTTTCTTAATACAGGAATAATTCTGAGACCCCAACCAAGACTAAATGAATACCCGCTGGCAGAGAGCTGAAAAAAGGATAATAAAGTTGTTTGTACGACATTGATACTAAGCATAAATTAATACATCTAGAACAACAATTATTATTCACGGAAAATATAATAAAACAATACAATAACCTCATCCAGCTCCTTGGGGTTCTTCAGCTCAGGTACAGAGGCCGGCTCTTTCTCCTCACAGATCTGCGTCTCTTCTTCTTGTTCCTGCTTCACTTTGACTGAGGAAAAGCATGACATCACGCATTAGACTCTAGCAACACGTGAATGAATCCGTGTTTTCTTCACGTCTTATTTGTTTACATTGTTCCGGGGGACCGGAGGTATCTGACGTGCCATCTCCATCGTCATCGTCGAGGCTCTCCCCGTCTTCTCCAATCACCGCCATCCCCTCGATGTCGCTCTCGTCTTCAGACGTCCTGCAGCCCCCACAGTGAACAACCGCTCTCAAGTCAAGCGCCTAATGTCTCACAGCAGACGGGCTCAGTAGGGGGGGGTCTGGGTGAACTGGAAGGTTTCTATTCTTTCGCCTCATTAGATTGGGGGCTAGGGCTGAACGATTCATTGAATTCAATTAATCATATCAGGGGATCTGACCCCCCCCCCCCCTCGGATTCAAAGTGTGTGAGGTTCTGCTCAGCTTAAAGCCCGACGGTAGGGACGACTTACTCTGCCGCGTCGTGAGTAGTCCCGGCCTCGTTGGTATCCGGATCAGATCCAACTGGGATCCCAACCTCGGCCTCCGATCCTGGGTGTGCTAAAGCAAGAGGGGGCCCTTCTGGTTCATTAAAAAGTCTCCGACATGCAAATACAAAAAACGGCATGAACACCGACAAGTACGGTCCATCCATCCTCTTCAAATTACAACAGCAACAAATGATATGCTGACAAATAATCTGATATCTGTGGTTGTTGCAGGCCTGGAATAAACCTGTCCCAATCATTTCATTCCGCCTGAATTAAATGATTGATGTCACAACACTGCTACTTGCCCGCATCATGCCTTTGCAGTCACACGGCTCGATAGACCTATTGCTAAAGCTAGCGAGCTCGTCACGTATTTTGGGGGAGTGTCGTCACGTATTTTGGGGGAGTGGCTTTGGAGGGAGGTCCGAAGGGATGGGCGGAGTTTATTCAGTTGAATACTTTCAAATTCCAGCTTACTTTACACGTGGTCTACCCTAGCTTCAACTGTAATTGATCATTAATCGTGAAATATGATTATTATCTCGAGGATTAAACCCTGACACGCACATGAGGTTTGTCCCGCGAGGGCTTCCTTACCAGGGGGCGTGGCTGCGTCCACCACCGCCTTCTCAGTAAGGGACACGGCGTCCAAGGCGTGGGACGGCTGATCGCTCCCCTGCCTCCTCCCTCGGGAGGGCGAGCTGCTCCTCCTCTTCCTGTCCTCTTCCTCTCCCTCTCCGCCCCATCTCCTCCTCTTGGGATGAATCTCGTCTGCTCCCGGGCTGCTCCCCTTTCTCGGGCTCCGGCTCCTGGAACGCTTGGTGCCGGAGGAGCCACCTCTTCCAGCTCCTTCCTCCTGCCCCTCGTACTTTTTGGCTGTGGACACTCGCCTGGGGGGGGCAGTAGAGACACTGAGCTGTCTGCTTCTGGAGTCACTCCCTTGATCGTTCCCCAATCCTGTATACTAACGGTGCTACCCATGGTGGTGCGCCGGTACGTCCGACCTGCTCTAGCGAGAACATGACGTCATTTTCGTGGCCTCGTAGCATCTTAAAGCGTTCTAGTTCCACATTGCACGCGTTATCGTTAGCTAATATTAGCCTCTTTAGCAAACCAGCTCGAAAAACAAAACACAACTTTACATTGAATTGCACGCACAGCAAGACCGTGCATTGCATACATTGGTGACCGGAATAAAGTAGCAATGAAATTAAGTGTGTAAGAGTATTTAAACCTACATAAAAATCACCAAAGTGATACAAATACAAAGAAAATGTAATGCGTGAAATGCCGCTAGAAAGCTGGGAGAGTTACACCTTACGACTCGTATGGGCGGGTGTACCACATTTAGTGAACAGAATTAAGACACTACTTGTTATGCACCTGAAATCTATTGGCGTGATGTGTATTGTTCACATAACAAGCAGAAACATGTTGGAGCAGGCAGGAAGGAACTTACATGAGTGTGTTGTACTCTCCCGAGAAGGCGACCTTGATCTCTGCCCCGTTGACCTTCAGGCTGTTGGTGGCATAATAGTTGACCAGCTTCTGGGCTTCTGCCTCGATATTCATCTCTACAAATGCCTGGTGAGACCAAAACCAAAGATTGCGTTACATTGAGCTGTCTTGACATTTTTAAACGGTATCCAACAAAGGGGAACTCCCACGCTTAGCCATTTTTGGAATATAAAGGGTACTGCTTCATACATCGAGTTGTGAAAATAATTCACACTGTGTGCTTCATAAACGCCGTCGGAAATAGCTGGACCACACGCGTTCCTCCCCTTTAAGGTGACGCATGGTATCCTTTTGAGCCAGCCAAGAGTGGCAATCTCAAAGGTTTTCATGTAAATAAACGTCTGCCACTATCAATCGCCAAGTGAGGTAACAAAATGATTATTGATCCTGTGGCCCACTATAGGCTGTTCACACCACATGCGGCGCAGTAAGTGACTATTGGTTAATCCACCAGAGAGGATAGGGCTTGCTCTAGATACACTTGCGGGTGTAGCTGCTTACTGACGTTTTGTCCGCCGTAGGTGTGGCCAAAGCGGACGAAACCAAGACCTTTGCCGTTGCCACTTAAAGGTAGCCGAGTTGTAGCATTTTAGACGGCTTTACCACTGATAGTATCCATGAATGTCTCCTGTTCACCATGGCTGTTGGACTAAAGAGAAGGCAGCTGAAGGGTTACTCACCAGTGAGGGCAGGGCCAGTGTGTACAGAGGAGCCCCGAAGCGCTTCACGATGTTGATGAGGTCCGAGAAGCCGTCTTCTCCCGGAGGAGCCGGCGTGAAGCTCAGCACCCGGGAACTCTGGGAGAGAAGGGAGAATAGAGTTGAATAATGTTAAGTATAGAATATGTCTCATATAGAACATTTAATACAGAACATAAGCACAACACTGGATATAGGTTTTGTATGTCTTTTTGATGTTATTGTTTTAGGAGTCCTGTTTGTTTTCATGTAGGCAAACTTAAACACTGGACCGTGATGAGAGAAAATGAATTCCAATTTAAATACAAATGAACACGTCTGGCTCCAATGTAACCATCAGAGTCCAATCGAATTAATTATTCCACTTCATAATAATACAAACAAAAGGTACCTGCAGGAAGTTGAAGGTGGAGGACAGCTCGAAGGTGACCTCTTTGCCCTGCGCCGCGGCTGGGTTACTGCTGTAGTACTTCTCCAGGTCCCTGGCCTGGTCGTTGGAGCCCATCTCCACAAACGCCTGGCGGTTGGTGGAGAGGGGGGGGATTAGCACCATGGTCAGCCCAGCCTGGCTGAGGGAGGCTACAGAACGGGCTAGAGGCTACTGGGTAGGGCTGTGCAATTAAAAACATTTTGGATTTTCTTTTAATGTAAGTATATTTATTTTAATCTGTAGCTGTTCTAATTAGAACAGCTGGATACATAATTGTACATTATTTTCCATTTGAATATTTTTCAAGGGGAAATTTTTGTGCGTGTTTTTTTTTTTGGAGAGAAATGCTGAATAAATGCATTATGTTTTCAAACTCAAAAATAAATCGTTTAAAAACGTGATTCCAATATTGACCGAGATAATCATGATAATGATTTTTTTCCATAATCGAGCAGCCCCACTGCTGGGTACATCAGGGTCTGTAAGGTTGGCTTTTGAGGACTAGAGAGAGCTCTCATGGCTAGCTGTAATGGAGAAAACCAAAAGATATTGAATAACCATCAACATCAAGGATTTTGGATGGAAATCTGTGTTTTTCTTTAAAAGACAGTACCTTATTACTCCCAGACAGGAAAATCAGGTCATTATTATTCACTGTATTTATATTTCACTTAAAAAAAATACACTGAATCTATAATTAGGTTTTCCTGTATAAATACACACACAAAGCGATATAAACACCATGCAATTATATTAGAATAAAGTTTATAAAATTCAAATTCTTAACTAGATAGCTAGCATTTTTCATTTCTTGCAGCTACTCCAATAGTGACAGTAGGCTCTGGTCTCAGCCTCACCCGTTTCCCCGTCTCTTTGGATAAAGGCCCACTGCTTAAAGCCTACGTAATGTTATTGACGCACACATGGCAGGAGATTCATCAGACTTACCAAACAAGGGAACATCAGAACTTTAACTATCTTCCCGAAGGGTTCGATTAATGTCCTGAGGTACGCTTCGTCAACGCACTTGGCCTCAAATTTGGCACACACCACTTTGCTGTTCCCCCCCCCAGTCTAGAGAAACAAACAAGCAGTTTTGTTAAGACTTTAGCGTACAACAAACAGCACACAAACTACTATGACCAATCCAACTTTAAAGTTGAAAGCCTAACAAGTGGTGTTAAATATTAGCCTGGTTACCTTTTTTGCCATCCTTTTATTCCTTTGGGGCCCTATGAGAGGATGCAGAGTTAGATACCTAGAGCAACCAAACGATGACATGGAATCGAACACTGGATTTAGCCTTACCAGGTTCGCGATTGGTTGTCTGAGGGCGAAGGGCGGGTCTTTCTTTATCTTTTGGCTTTTCTGATTCGTCATTAAACCTTAAGAGATCAAAAGTGTTTTTTTGCTACATGCTTTCATACAAATGCTATTTTTATAAAATGTTAAATAGGTTATC
This sequence comes from Melanogrammus aeglefinus, assembly GCA_900291075.1. NCBI lineage: Eukaryota > Metazoa > Chordata > Actinopteri > Gadiformes > Gadidae > Melanogrammus > Melanogrammus aeglefinus. The sequence goes on from OLKM01000091.1 coordinate 436,862, forward strand.
GATCATGTGTTTAACCAAAAAAAAGTGTCATGTTCCCTTCAATACAAGTCTTGTTGAAACCCAACCCACACAATATTTTGGTCTTTCTCAGACAAGCGGTTAGGTGAATGAGATAAAGAAAAAAAAAAGGTGGCACAGACGAGAACTAACCTTGATTTTCTTCCCATGCGACAGTCCCAGTCAGGGTACCTTGAAGAGAAGACACGGCAGCAGACAACCATTTTAAAAATGACAGCAATAAATGTTGGTTCAATAAACACAATACTTAGGAGTAGGCCAAGTAAAATAAAAGTAAATATTAGGTTTCCAGATCACAAGAAAATTATTCAAATTCTTCTACAACATAAATCACATAATATAGTTATATTTTATAATCTCGCCGACCCTTGCATCCTTTGTAACATTTTAGCTGTATTTAATTAATCAGTAGGCGCGGTCGAGACAGACTGCGGACATGGGGGTTTGAACCCACAACCTTTTCTGCTGTGATATCTTTTATTTCTCAAGTTGCACCCACACAATAATCAGGTGTATATCTGAGTAAGATCCCCTCTGAGTGCATACTATCTGGCTCCTATTTAGTACGTGTGTCGTCTATATGTATTTCTCTGGAGCGAGAGAGAGAGAGAGGGCGGCCTACAGACCTCTGTAGGAGGGCCAACTGTTTGTCGGCATGGTGGGATCCGTTGATGTGCTGAGTCCAAACCTGGAGAAACCAGCAAGCAGTTGGTTTGAATTAAGTTCCTAATAACAATAATAATAGTCATCTTAAAAAGATCAAACATGGAATGTTTGCTAGTTCACGTTAGATCCATTCTACACCTTGTCGGAAAAAAAAAACTAGGAAGGAGCTATGGCAGATATCCCCGTGGCAACGACACGGTATAATGGAAGATGTATGAAATGCGACACACACCGTGGCGTTATACTTCACGTGTCCGAGAAGCTTAACCCCCACTCGGGCGCAGACATCAAGATAAAAGGGCTGCTCTTAAGGAGCTTCACCACACACACACACACACACACACACACACACACACACACACACACACACACACACACACACACACACACACACACACACACACACACACACACACACACACACACACACGTTATGCTTGGGCGTCTGGGAAGGCCTAACCCTCCGTTGGACTCAAACATCAAAATCAGCCGCTGCCCAGAACAAGCTCCACACATCCACAAGTCCATCCAGCACACACCGTGGGGTTATACGTGTCTGAGAAGCCAACCCTCTGCCCAGAGTGCTCTACATCCCCTTCACGAAAAAAAAATCGCAGCGGCGCTCGGAGCAGAGTGGAACATTCAGAAACAGTTTGACGTGTTTGTGAATGTTGTCAACTTTACCAAGTTGTACAGAGCTACGCAAGAACAAATATTGACCTCATGCATTCAGATTGACTGAAGTAAATAAATGGAATTCTTGAAAGTAACGTACAATTTTGTAAGATAAGTGTGCACGAAAATATAAACACATTAGATAACTTGGTACACAACACCATCAGCTCAGGTCCAACTCTCACAATCATGTGGCTCATGAATAAATCCCTCGGAGTCAAGTTATATCATTCCTGTCTTCTCTATTGGAGTCCACGGGGCACATAGACCACAGTCAGTCTTTTAGTGTTGAGGCTTTACAATCCATTGATAATAAGTCCAGTAACTCCTTCAGCCAGTCATGTTTGTTATAGCTTTCCAATTTACAGTATTTTAATGTATTTCCCACTTCACAAAGGGAAAGGCTAGTGTGATAATACATTGTGTAGTTCTTCTTGCGCATCTATTTTCCAATCTTTTTCCTATTAAACATTGGGGAATATGAACATTTATCATCACCTGTAAAACCTAAATTATCTGAGTCCGGAATATTTGGATAGGACATAAAGAGTATGCCACCATAGCCACACCACAGCCCAATTCAGAAGCATTTGGGTCCATTTGTTGAACTTATATTGTGTACTATAAGCCCTTTGTACAACTTGTATGACTATAGTTTGGATAGTTTCATGTTTAACACAGTTGGACATAGACTTTGAGTGTTTCAATGTTGCTTCCCAATGAAATTTTGTGGGGATAGTGATAGTGCTGTCAGGGAGCTCACTATTGTTACTATTGTTACGAAAAGTAAGTATAAAGTTGAGACCGTTCTTTGCTAGTAGCAACATCCCTCGGTTCCTTTCGTAATTTAATTTTTTAGAGTGCGATATTTCAGCTTCTAATGTTGAAGCAATGCAGAAAGGTTCATAGACTCATGGAATGATAGAATATCCGTTTATAACCTGTCCAATCCGAGTGATTTTTGGTGTTGCCAAGTGCTGTTCACCAGTGTTGTACCGCTTGCAGTTCAGTGGATTATTCCATGTTGGACAAGAAGGTAGGGACAAGCCATTCATAAACAATTGTTTGTGTGTAGAACTACTTCTAAGTGAGACACCTCCTACATTCTATATCTCGAGGAAAACCCCTCTCCTACAAACTAAAGCGACACACAGCGCTCACACCAGGTCTTCTTATTTAACAAGGGTGCTGTGGAAAAAATAGGATTCAACACAGGAAACAAAAAAATCAAACCCTGCCGTTAGTCCATTCACATCTCCTACCTACCTGCCTTCCTTCCTTCCTGCTCTGTAGACGAGAGAACGAGGAAAAGGACAAAAGCTGTGGAATGAGGAAAAGGGGCCCTTACCTCCCACCCCCACAGAGACCACTCGCAGTCAGGGTGAGCCCTTGGCAGCACCCGGGGGTCATGCAGGATGGATGTTACTTACCTTAGCTGAGAGGGCGAGGACATCGCACAGCGAGCAAGAGTACGGGAATGCTCCTGGTGGCGAGCCGTGGAAGTCCAGGGCTTCCTTCCTGGTGGGGGCTGTGGGGGCCGCGACGGCCGGCCCGGCGCCTGCTCTGCTGTGGGGAAGAAGATCCTGCTGGGGCTCCGGCCGGGGCTGGGCCCTGTGGGGGTCTCTGGCGGGCCCCGAGCCGTAGCTACCTGCGGGGTCGGACTGAGAGTAGCGAGGAAGGGGCGTTCTTCCTGAGGCTGGCTGGCCGTGAGCGGGCCTATCGTACCTGTCAGCTCTCCCTTGCTTACCCTGATCCGCAGTTCTCCCCTGATGGCCGTAGTCCAGCATGTAACAAGAAGAGGTTGAGGGAGGCGGTAGGGGTTTCTCTGCACCGGAGGGATGCTTGTTGGACCCGGCAGCAGGTGCCGGTCTGGGATTGGCCCAGTGGTCCTGCCGATCGCAAGAAAGCGGCGCAAAAGAACGGCTCTTGGCCGCTGAGAGGATGTGCCCGAGCGGGTACTGGACCGGCTTGTTCCGCATCTGCGCCCATTGGTCATTGGCGGCGGGGGCGGAAGGAGCGGTGGGACGGGACACACCAGGATCACGAGAGGAGAGCGGAGCGATGGCGGTCGCCGGCGAGGGAGGAGGAGGACCTCTGGGCGCCTCTCGCCTCTCCTTGAGCTGTCGGAGGAGATGAGGGAGGCTGTCAAGGTTGAGCATCTCCTCGGGCAGCTCCGCCAGACGGGCCAGGTCGGTGGGATCCAGACCGTAGCTCCGCAGGAGGCCCATGGCCACGTCCGAACCCTGGGCGGAGTGGGGGGTTTCAGTAGAGGAAGGAGACGACTGCTGATGGGCAAAGGACCTGTTCGGCTGGGGCTGGCCATAAAAGTCAGACTCCCCCCCTACTGGCCGGCGTGAATCATAGTCTGGTGGAGGCGTCTCCGTCTCAGCAGGAAATCTCCGGTAGGGGAAGTTGTGAGACATGATGAAGAGAAGCTAGAATGAAAGATGGGGGATGGTTCTCTGCAAGAAGAAGTTGCTGGAGAGGGAAAAAAGGCTTCTTGGGTGACTTTTGCATGAATTGGGTGATTTGAAGATGTTCACGTCTAATAAACATGTCACCAAAATGAACATGATACCATCACATTAATAAGACTAAGCCTTCGACAAATATATATGCCACTGACATGATTACAATATGACCAACAGTTAAACCAGTTGAATCTGATTGACTCAAAAAGACCAAGGACTAAAACGTAGGACTACTCGATTGCAGAAAATGTCATGTTTGTTTAATCTAGTTGTTGATAACGCATTTATATTGTTGAAGAAGAGTTAAAACGTGATAACATTTATCTATAGACAGTGATTACAAAAACATTTGACCCAAAATTCCTTATTGTTATGATTCCGTTCCCGACCACACCAGATATCAAGTCCATAACAAATGTTCAACACTCTTTCAATACACTATGGCTTTATCTTGGCCTTACCTTTGATCGTAGACGTTAAATACAGGGATATTCCCTAATAGAAAGTAATTAGCAAGCATGGAGGTGCCTACAGAGGCATGGGTGTTTATCAGGGTATAAAATATCAAAGACGCTAACCATGAAGCACTTCCGGGTGAAGATGGTTGTGTTTGGTGCGAAAACTCCTATATATAGAGCACTAGATACGCCACGCCCCTCTCAGCCGCGGCAAACGGAGCCGCCATCTTGCGTGGGTCTGGAGTAGGTATTCTGAAAAGACTGTCACAGATATATATGTTCAGATATATTTATATCTGAACTGATATGATTTGTACAGATAGAGTTATATATAAACTATAATGCATAAAGATACTGGCATTATCACGTGTGAGCCTTCTTCATGTCCAGTCGACATTTTTAGTTATACTTTTTGTTTTTTCAAGTTCTGTTGCTGTTACTTGTTTTCAGGATCCATTCTCTATTTTTATTGCACTTAAAAAGGCAACTTTTGTTGAACTGTGTTTGTTCCAATTTATTTTACTACTGATATTAAAATATATGTATTGACTATATTTGTGTTATTTATTTCTAACAGCTAATGTATGTATGTATGGTCTCTGTAGTTCTACAATGTAGTCTAATTTAAATCACTTGTTAAAAACACCTGCTAAATGACCAAATATATTAATTGAGCATACATTTTTAAACTGCAACAGGGGAACCAACAGCAAACTCCCCTTCAGGATGCTATGCACCAAGGTGCCATGCTGTATTTAACCTATGGGGGCAGCACAACTTCTGCGCGTTCCGTAGTGGAAGCCTTGCGTCGTCACTTCCTCCCAAGTCGTTTCTATGGTAATCAGAGATGGCGTCCGGTAAGTATCTAAAATAAAAGTATTGAATGATCTGATTTGAACCTAACCTTTTCGTAAACCAAACATTCTCAAATCTGAAGTACGTTCTTTCTGCTGCATGCTAGTCAAGCTAACATAATAAACTTTGCTTTTTAATCCTTTTAGGGAGACCAATTGTATCCTTCAATGCAAATCACAACAGTATGTCCCTAAGTTAGCTGGTCAGACTTTATTCATGTATTAGTATTATTCAGATGGAGCTCCATTAAATACGATGCTTTCGGCAATAAATACGCAACAGTCTGATCATGTTAATATTAAGTGCTTGTGTTTTTTATTATTATTAGCATGTTAAGAGACGTTCAGGATTTCAAGTTTGTATAATCAGGTGGTTAATTGATCGCCTGTTGGGACGAGTTGTCATTAAAACTGCCGTTCTGTTTTTTTTTTGCTGCTGCTGTCCGCAAGGTTCAATAAAGATAACTTGTATATGTATCGACAAACATGAATCCAGCGTTTTCGATTTTTATGTTATTTACTGCTTTTGTTTTTATCAGACACTCCTACTGTTTTGACAGACGTCAGTGAGGAGCCTCTTTCTCAGGGATGCGTGCAGTGAGACAATGGGGTTTGTAGCTCATGACCTTTCGGCTGTGATTCAAACACCCCAACAACTAGAAGAGCTGCTGCCCATCACGGCTGTAGGCCTACATTATTCTGTGTGCAATGTGATTGTTATTCCTTAACTATCTCCAGTTATCGTCCACATCACTGCAAGTCCTCCTCTACCTCAACTGTTGGTACTTTGCAACATACTTCCTGGCAGAGTCTCTCATGTTCGTCTACAAAGGTCAGACGTTTAACGTTTATGTGGGGATGGCTGGATGGGTATTGTTTAATGGTTGACAAATGCCATTAGGTAACACATACATCTTATCGGAAATGTTCAATTTGACCTAAGAGTTGGTGACTTAATCGACCCCAGTGCTTAAGATCTCAGCTTTACTATGGTCTACTTATTAGTAACATGTGCCTAGAATAAGCTTTTAGAAGCAATAACAATAACTCTAGGGGCCTAGGTGACTGGTGCCAAAGCTTAAGTTGCAGTGTGTATGATTGAGCACCTTCCCAGTTGGTTCAGTTCAGCAAACCTGTTTGCTGTGCAAATGCTTGACGCAAATTAACATAGCTAGAGTTTTTATATTAAGATTCCTGTCATCAAAGTGAGAGGTACTAGCAAAGTTGAGTACCTCTAGGCCAAGTACAAGGCCAACATTTTCTATTTGGAGAACAGTTCTAGGTTGGGTTTTAATTGATAGTTCAACCATGCACATTAAAACTGGAGGATCTAAACTGAACCTTGTGCATTTCTTAGGGCTCTTACTGCCGTATCCATCAGATAATTTGATTCTGGACGTCGTTCTGCATCTCCTGTTTCTCTGCCTAGAGAGCCTCAGGATCTTCTATGGTAGGTGTTTGGGGAGAAGGGAGGGGAGTGTAAACATACACATGTAAATGTTACAGAACTTTCTCTTTGGCTATTTCTCTCTCTCTCTCTCCCTCTCTCTCTCTCCCTCTCCTCTTTGCTCTACCTCTCTTCTTTCTCTGTCCTAATGATTGTGTCTACTTATTGGTTGATTATCTAAATGTCTTGCTCTCTCAACACACTGAATTGTTATACTGACTGATACTGTAATGGATTATAATAAACAAAAAAATGTGGGTTTTGTATTAGTGGCATAAAAAAATATTGCATTGCTGCCACCTTGTGGGCCTAAACCGATTTTCAGTCTGCTTGAAGGATACATCAGCACATTTTCTCTGCTTAATGGTTACACTTAGGTTTTGCTAGGTAAGGCTTTATGACAGAATTAGCAGCCACAATTGCTGCATTTATTGTTTATAATACGTGACTATTGGGCCATTGCTGCACCAAGAATAAACCAAAGTTAATTTCTTAATATGACTCCATTCTTTATAACACCGTTTTATTCTGTCGCTGTCTCTAAATCAGTTGTTAAAAACTTGCCTCCTTTCTTAGGTTGTGGGTATGAAACATTAGCCAAGCTGTTCAATAATCAAAACCACCATCTAACATCTAACATCACATAACATTTGCATATCAGGTGACCCCAGTGGTATCCTAACCCACGGGTCGGGTACCTCTGTTATAAATGGTTATTGTATGGTTGTTGTCTAGGTTGGAAGGGGAATCTGTGTGAGCGTTCCTTGGCCACCAGTGTGTCTCTGCTGCTCCTCCTACCCTGTCTGGCCCTCGCCGTCTACTTCCTCCTCCTCCAGACCTTCGTCCTGCGCTTGGAGTTCATTCTCACCGCCATTCTCCTCTGCTTCTACGGCCTAGAGTTCCTTCTTGGCCTGGTCACCGTGTCTCTCTTCTCCAGGTACACAACACAGCTGGTGGATGGGAGTTGTGTTGCCGAGTAAGGGTTCAGACATAACGAGTTTGCTGTGGTGTTTTTCATACTGTTAGTATGTGTTGGTGCTATTACTTCCAAACATCACCACTGTCAGGGTAACAACAATTAATGTGTGTCTGTGTCTGTGTGTGCATGTGTGTTTGTCCACCTACAGGTCTAAAATGTACTGAAACCACATCAAACACAAAGAAGGGATTCTCCTGGATTCCTAGAATGAGCCCTTCTTTTCAACGCAGATGTACAGAAATCGACCTTGATTTTGTATAATTAAATATTATTTTTGTATTGGTATGTAAATATCTGATCAATAGGCCTATGTATGAATTATGTACAGTATATGTTTGTACTTTTTTCAAGGTTGGAAATAAACGTAAAATATAAATACGGTTTTGTGTGGTTTTTCATTGTCATATCAAATATGGGAATTGTCAATTCTTTTTTAATATATATTTATCCAAGTACTTTTCAAATGTAGACTACTTTTGGAAGAATGTGGCCTACGATAGAACTACATATTCCAGAATCAACCCCTGTGTTTGTTTGAGGAAGTGCAAACGATCACGCAGATACAATAAGGAAAACAAGGAAATGAATGCATGATTACAATTGAACCGCGCTGCCACTACTAAAATGCAGTTGTGTGTACTGTATCTCGTTTTACTTTTAAATGCCTGTTGCAGTTTTGTCTCCTGCTTTTACTTGTACATGGGACATACAGAGACAAAATGTTTTTCTCAAGACATTGCTAAAGAGATTAAAATAGTCGGTGAGTTATATTGCACATTAATTTTCTGTATTATCTGGGTAGATTGACGATGGATAATATTATTTTAAAAGTAACGTGTTGTAGCGTGCAAGGACGGGAGTCATAGGCGGAGTGTCAAAAGACGGTGCTAATTGTTTTATTGACATTAGTAACGTATCAAACTAACAACGGAGCAGTCGTAACACTCACATGGCTTCACTTGCACAACAACAGATAAAGAAGACAGGAAGTTCCCACCGGGATAACTGTCCCCCTGGGACTCGGGAACTTCGGTTCCTGAGGTGAATTATGTAAATGCACTACACAAGCCCCCCCAGAATTCACCCATAGTCAAAATCCCTGCGGTTGGAAAGGGCCTGATTGCCCGGCCCCGGCGAGTGCAAGTTGCAGGGGCCGAGGGGCGAGGGGCGAGGCGGGTGCAGTCGGACCGGCCGCAGTGCTGGCTGGCAATGGGACTGACGGCGTGGCAGGGCGCGCAGCGGGGGCGAGTCAGTGGTGGGCGGCCGCGGCGTGGGGGCTGGCGCCCAACTCCAATGGCCTGGAAATGTCCACGTGGGCAGGCTTGATCCTGTCCACCGATACGGTCTCAGGCCTACCACCCATGTCCACGACCAGGTTCTTTTCCCCATTGCTGCAAGACTTTTAAAACGGCCCGTCGTAGGGGGGGACGCAGCGGTCCGCGGTGGGCGTCGTGGCGGATGGAACACGAACTCCGCCGTGCGTAGGTTGGGAGGCACCTGGGACACAGGGGTGCGGTGCTGTTGAAGTGGGGAACAGGTGCGAACGCTCTGGCCATCTCCAGCTGCGAGGACCGCTGCCTGGCCGCCGACCAAGGTGTTGTGGCATCCGGAATGAAATCCCAGGGACCCGTAGCACCTGGGCCGTAGACGAGTTCGGCCGATGAGGACTGCAGGTCCTTCCTTAGGTGCGGTCCTGAGGCCAAGCATCACCCAGGGAAGTGTGTCCAGCCAGTTGCCGTCCGTTTAAACTGGCACGCAAGGCCGCCTTCATGGCGAGCAGTCATGGAGGATGACGCGCTCACTTAGACCGTTGGAGTGCCTGAGGATGGTATGCGCGTGGTGCGGTGCAGCTCTGACCCCAGATCCTGGACGGGCGACCGCATTCCAGACCTCCGAGGTGAACATGCTGCTGGACTAAAGAGAAGGCAGCTGAAGGGTTACTCACCAGTGAGGGCAGGGCCAGTGTGTACAAGGAGCCCAGCGCTTCACGATGTTGATGAGGCAGAACCGTCTTCACCCGGAGGACGTGCGTGAAGCTCAGCACCCGGGCCAACATCGGATGACGACGTCGAGGTGAGTGAGTGGAACGGCTTTCAGGCCAGCGTGTAGTTCTGTCCACCATCGTGAGGAGGTAGGTGAAACACGTGGGAAGCGGGGAGTGGCCCCACCAGGTCAATGTTGACGTGGTCAAACCTCCTCTCGGGGCACGAACAATGGCTCCAACGGGGCCTTGGAATGACGGTGGACTTTCGCACGCTGACAGGCCCACGCAAGAGTCGACCCAGGCCCGGACGTCTCTCTTTAGACCTCTCCAGACGAATTTCTGGGACACCAGCCTCACCGACGCCTTTCTGCCGGGATGTGACAGACCGTGTACAGCCCCAAAAACGGCCCCGCTGCCAGCCGGCAGGGACCAGCGGCCTGGGTTGGCCTGTAGAGATGTCGCACCACAACTTGACGCCCGAGTCGCCGAACTGCGAGCTTCTCCAGGCGCATTTCCCGGTGTCCGAGGTCTCTGAGGGACTGAAACTCGTGGTCTGTGGCTTGCTCCGCACCCATACGTGAGTAGTCGAGGCCTAGCTGTACTGCGCTGACGAACCCCCTGGAGAGACAATCCGCGACGACATTGGACTTGCCGGCGATGTGTCGGATGTCTGTCGAGTATTCAGAGATGAACGCCAGCTGGCGTTGCTGGCGGGCAGACCACGGCTCGGCCACCTTCGACATGGAGAACGTGAGGGGTTTGTGGTCGACGTAAACCGTAAACTCACGGCCTTCCAGGGTTGAGCGGAAAATGGCGGATTGCGAGCCAAACGCCGAGCAGCTCTCTGTCGAAAAGTGCTGTATTTGCGCTCCCGGGGGACAAGTTGGGCGGCTTGAAGAAAAGAGAGCGGTTGCCAGGCGCCATTGACCCACTGTTTCGAACACCGCGCGCCAACGGGCGTTAGTCCGATGCGTCGGTCGTGAGGGCGACCGGGGGCCCGGGCAACGGGTGGGCCAACATGGTGGCCTGGCACAATGCAGCCTTAGTGTCCACAAAATGCCTTGTCTCTCTCGGCAGTCCAGTCGATGTCCTGGTTGGGCGTCTTGTCCTTGAGGGCCTCATACAGCGGACGCATGACGTGCGCTGCTGCCTGCTGTATGAACCGGTGATAGAAGGTGACCATCCCGAGGAACTCCCGGAGCCCCCGCGGCGCGAGCGTGGGCGGGGGAAGTTGGAGACAGCCTCCACCTTCGACGGGAGGGGACAGCCCCATCTTCGCTGATGAGGTGCCCGAGGAACTGGATGGACGGCACAGCAAACACACGCACTTCGCCGGGTTGATGATCAGCCCGTGCTGGTCGAGACGTTGTGAAGAGCGCGCGGAGGTGCGTCAGGTGTTCCTCTTCCGAGGAGCTGGCCACGAAGGACATCGTCCAAATAGACGAAGAGGAAAGGCATGTCCCTGAGTGCCGAGTCCATCAGCCGCTGGAAGGACTGGGCAGCGTTTTTTCAGGCCAAATGGCATCCTAAGGAATTCAAATAAGCCGAAAGGAGTCAACCACCGCCGTCTTCGGGATTGTCTGCCGGGATGCACCGGGACCTGGTGGTATCCCCGCACGAGGTCCACTTTGGAAAACAGGAGTTTCCCCGACAGATGCACGGAGAAGTCCTGAATGTGGGGGACGGGGTAGCGGTCGGGCGTGGTGGCATCGTTTAAACGGCGGTAGTCACCGCATGGGCGCCAGCCCCCATCCTGCTTCGGGACCATGTGGAAGTGGCGAGGCCCACGGGGCTGTCGGAACGGCGGATGATGATGCCAAGGCGCTCCATGTTTGGCGAATTCGGCCTTAGCAGTGTCCAGTCTCTCCGGATTGAGTCGTCGGGCCCTGGCGTAGACGGGGGGCCCCTTCGTCTCAATGTGGTGCTCAACCCCGTGCTTTGTCGTGGAGGCCGAGAAGGTCGGCTCCAGTAGGCTGGGGAACTTCCCCAAGGAGCTGCTGATATTCTATCGCCCTCGCGCGAGAGCGAGGCTGGAAGAGGCCGTCGTATGTCCCCTCATCGCAGACACACACGCGAACGCGAGGAGAAAGTAAATGCGTCCACCAGGCGCCCGTTTCTTGACATCAACGAGCAGCCCGTGTGCACACAGGAAATCCGCGCCGAGGGAGGGGAAAAGATATATGTCAGCTGTGACAAAATCCCATGTAAATCGTTGACCCCAAAGCATACGTCAATAGTCTTTGTGCCGTACGTCCGGATGTGGGGCGTCGTTGGCAGACGTAAAGTGGCGGGGCCGTGCACCCGCGCAGCGGCGTCGTCCACTGTAGCCGGCAGCACACTCTCCTCTGGGCCACCCGGTGTCGCAAAGGAAATTTGCGGTTAGAGAGGGTGTCCACAATAAACAACAAACGGCCTACCTGTGCCTGCGCTCGCGGCCACTACTGAGCGCAGGCCCTCGGCGTTTTCCGCGCCGCGTCGAAGTTGCATGGAGGGCGGCACTTTTTGGCTTTGGCGCCGAAGCGCGCCATGGAAGTAGCATAAGCCTGCAGTGGCAGGGCTGGCGGCCGGCCGCAGCATTGTCCTCTACCAGGGGGCGCGCTGGGCGGTTGGGCACGTGGCTGCGTGTGTCGGGGGCCAGAGCACTTCCGGAGCGCGACGCTGGGGTGGCCAGGAAAAAACCTATCTGCCTCCTCTGCCAGCAGCACGTGGCTCAGTGATTTGATGTGTTTGCCAGTGCCGTCTGGCACGTGTCTGGCGGCATATGTCGTCGGAGAAACAGTTCAATGAAGAGGAAATTCGGTTTCTCTGGCCCCAGCAGGGTTTTAACATACATCTCCATGTGGCTCAGAGGGTTTACTGTCACCCCAGGCCTTTAATGTCGAGAAAGGTGTCGGGCTCTCTCTCTGCTATTGAACAGTTCAAATATTTTCAGGAGGTGCTCCTTGAGCCCCTGCATATTTTATTTCGGGTCAGGAGAGGAGTGTAATGAAACTTACAGCCCGTGGACGCAGTGGAGGTCCCCAGTGCTGTGAGGACGGTGGTAATTATGCGAATTGGCGTCATCTGTAATCCCGGCGGAGGGCGAATTGGGCCTCTGCTTGCGCGAACCACGTTGCTGCAGAAGTCTCCCAGAACTCCGCAATCTTAGCATGTTAGCATGTGCCATGTCGCTTTGTTCGATAATTTTCTTTGGTCTCGGAATCTTTCAACGAGAATAATAACGTCGGGGTCACCACAGTGTTAGCGTGCAAGGACGGGAGTCATAGGCGGAGTGTCAAAAGACGGTGCTAATTTGTTTTATTTGACATTAGTAACGGTATCAAACTAACAACGGAGCAGTCGTAACACTCACATGGCTTTACTTGCACAACAACAGATAAAGAAGACAGGAAGTTCCCACCGGGATAACTGTCCCCCTGGGACTCGGGAACTTCGGTTCCTGAGGTGAATTATGTAAATGCACTACAGTGTCATGTTTATATTTTGTATAGGCCGTTTTGTACAGTTGGGTAGACCTACTTTTGTTTACGTGTGTCAATTGACAGCTTGTAAACCTGCCCTAAATGGAGTGAAAACCATATAGGCTACAGGTTTATTGGATTTATGTTACGATCCCCACTCATTGTGGGTGAATGCTTCTCAAAATCTCTGGGAGTCACTTTTCATCCCTATCTGATAAAAAAAATTGGAATAGCTTGTTATTGATGTTGTTGGCCCATGTTTAGTGTGCGACAGACATGGGGGACTCGAGTCACATGACTTGACTCGAGTCAGACTCGAGTCGGCAAAATTTCGGGACTTGAGACTTGCTTGACTAACACTGATAAAAGACTCGACTTGACTTTGACTTGGTCTTCATGACTTGGGACTTGACTTAGACTTGAGACAGATGACTCGAAATGACTTGTTAGAGATTATGTTTGGATTTATAATTAGGGATGCACCGAATTAATTCGGGCCGAAATATTTTATCACCGAAACACGGCCATTTGTGATGACGGCCAAACAAAAAGCGCGGCCAAGCCCACGTTTGTCTGGATAGCGCCGCCAATATTGTTTGCGGTGTGGACCTTTTTCAATGTTTCTGAGAAAGACCCACGGATAACGATTTGCAAACATTTGCAATGCCTTTGTTTTAATGATGCTAGTTAGTACACAGTCATAAGCCATAAATGCAATGGCACTAGGGTTGCCGCGGTGTGTGGACATTTTTCACACCGAGTGATACAACCGGTATATTAGAACGGTATACACTTTTGAAACTAGGTCAACCGCCATCTTCAACTCTCCTCTCATACTCGGTGACAGCGTCTTTCTTATAACGTTATATATATAATAGTATACAATCGTATATATAATATCACGATGGCCGCAGCGCGGGGAGCTCTCGTGGGGGTTGGGCTTCACGGGGTTTGTTTACCAGCGTTGCTATGGTTACCGGTCTTGCGTGTTCCAACGCAACATTAGGTAGCCTATCTATTAGGTTTGTATATATATATACATACATACATACATACATACATACATACATACATACATACATACATACATACATACATACATACATACATACATACATACATACATACATACATACATACATACATACACACCTAATAGACAAAAAAAAATTCAAATTGGGTTCAAGCATTACATGTCCATGATAGTAAGAAAAAGACAGCGGTATGCCAGGTCTGCAGCTCAAAAATCTAACTTCATCCGTCACTACAAAACCCACAAAAAAAGGTAAGCAAAGTGTCTGCGAGATTGACTGATTGAAGTGTTCTCGAGAGCCAGCCAGCCACCTAGAGGTTCTATTTGATTCTGTTCATAGGTTGGAGGTAATGAAAAAAAATTCAAACTATTCACATAATGGTTTTGGAATGTTTTGCTATGTTATGTTATGTTTGAATTATGTTAATGTTAAGACATTGTTATTGTTAATGTTGAAATAAAACTCAACTTATGAACCACTCTCTACCGATTTTTAAATTTTGAAACTGGGTAGATTCATCACGATGGCTTGTAATGACTTGACTCGGACCTTGCCTTGAACTGAGCAACGACCTGACTTGGACTTGCTTGATTCTCACCACAGTGACTTGGGACTTGCTTGAGACTTGAAGGTTATGACTTGAGACTTGCTTGTGACTTGCACATGAGTGACTTACCCCCACCTCTGGTGTGCGACATTTGACGTTGCACTGAAACATGACCATGCTCTCACGAAAAAGACAGCAATACATAACAGTTTCTCATTCATATTTTGTTACATATTTACTTCATTTTATTGTTATTAACTATGTTTCAGGGAACTATAGGGCCCAGTTGAAAGAAGGCCACCTACCTGCCCCACAGATCTTGGGAATGTTGGTCGATGTCAAAGACCCCGATAAGAAGGTAAACCAATACGCGCACACACACACACACACACACACACACACACACACACACACACACACACACACACACACACACACACACACACACACACACACACACACACGCACCTGCACACCTCTCTCACACACACACAAAATTTCGTTTTTAAGTTTACTGCAGATTATTTTTGATTAAATAACGGGAAAATCATGCGAAAAATCATTGCTCAGAATTACAGGGCAGTAAATAATGTTTTACTAACAACATGCACCCCATAAAACACATCAAATATAAGTAAATACGAAGTAGATGTCGAAGGCTCGCGATTAAGAGTGTCAAGCATGTAGTGTGTGTAGTGTGTGTGTGTGTGTGTGTGTGTACGTGTGTGTGTGTGTGTGTGTTGTGTGTGTGTGTGTGTGTGTGTGTGTGTGTGTGTGTGTGTGTTTCCCCTAGGTGATTCTGTCTGGTCAGTACGGCTCAGAGGGAAGGTTCACCTTCATGTCCCAAACTCCTGGAAAACACCAGATCTGTCTTCACTCCAACTCCTCCTCGTTCGCCGTGTTTCCTGAAGCCATGCTGGTAGATAAACCCATATATAGGGAACCTCTGGAATCCAAAACTTACGATCGTTGACATTACACACAGCCATGAAGAGCATTGCATTAACCTTTATCAATGTGGTTTCGATTTTTTCGCATTTTTTAATTTTGGAATTGAAATGTTTATAAAACATCAGTTACATCATATATTCTAATATTCATTTTTCAACATACGTTTTCACAGAACCTAAGTCAAGTCGGTTCATGTATTAAGGTTTCTCTACTTGGAAGCCCCCAGCCCCCTTGTTGGTTTCTGATTGGCTCCTTAACTGTGTTCCGCGGCAGTGGGTGCATCTAGACATCCATGTGGAGAAGAAGAGGCTCAAGGATAGGCTGAAGGAACTGCAGCACAAGATCGAAATGCTAACGGAGCAGGTTAACCAGATAGATCTGGAAATGAACTACCAAAAGGTCAGTGACTCAAATGAGACATAACCACATCAATAGAGACAACAGTTAGAGCTAGAGTGAAGATCAAGTATCCCATTGAGAATGATTTGTCATTTATTCATTCTTCTCACAAAATGATAAGCTGTGGCCTTTTATAGATTTAATATAGAGGTTTTCTGGCTCCTCCACTGGCTTAAAGCTCTCTACATTGAGATTCTACTTGCCTTTGACTTTCTGTGGTTGGTTTATTATTAAGTATTTTAGTATATTATCACGGTCAAGTTCGTTTTTTGGTCTGTGTGTGCACATTAAATTATAAAAATGAGCCTAAATTATTTTAAAATTGATTAGCTACAAACTTTCCACACATTAGGATTAACCGTGCGCTGCTGTGTTTTCAGTACCGTGAGGAGCGCTTCAAACAGACCAGTGAGAGCACCCTCAACAGAGTGTGGTCCTCCATCCTTGGCACCCTCATGGCCATAGTGGCCCTTGCTGTCCTGAATTTGAGAACATTCAAAAGCAAGTAGTACCCTGGTCACATGCTTTCCAACCTTGGATGTTTTTAGGGACTAATTTGCCATCCAGCCAACACAATGGTATATTTAATCGGTCAATATTTTAGATGTGTTAGCAAACATTAAAAACACACAGATTCAAATTAATTATTCTGAATGTATCGTACAAAACTGATTGTTAACTTATGTCTAATACTGTGACACATATTTGGTGGATGTTACAACAGTTTTGATAATGTGTGTGTGTGTGTGTGTGTGTGTGTGTGTGTGTGTGTGTGTGTGTGTGTGTGTGTGTGTGTGTGTGTGTGTGTGTGTGTGTGTGTGTGTGTGTGTGTGTGTGTGTGTGTGCGTGCGTGCGTGCGTGCGTGTGTGTGTGTGCGCCCCCGCGGTTATAGGTCTCGTCATTGAAGCCGAGGATTCTCAGACGTTTTTGAAACCGGATATTTTCATCAATCTCAAACCAAAGGAAACAATTATTCCAAAGTCTGCTTCTTCTAATGTTTCTTATATCCGATTATAATAAATTCAATTGAGCTTTGTTATTCAATAAAGGAAATAAATGTATATATATTTTATTTAGCCTCCATCTGTTCATTATAATTACAATAATCTCAAACAATTGTTAAATATAGGTTGGAACACATTAATTTAGCCTGGCAAGAATTAAAATGTGCCATTGAAATATTGCGCTACACGCGGTACCAAGAATTCTTAAGCGAACTCTGATTGGACGAGGTTTAAGCGATGGGGTTACGTGGCATTGATCATTTCGCGCAGACTCAGACGAAAACTCTCCTGGCAGAGCAAGATGGTGGCCATTAAGATGCAGTCGTGTGTGTTTTCAGTATTACTTTTAAGTGTATATTACAGCGCCGTTTCCGCACTGTACTTTCACATAGGGGAGACCGAGAAGAAATGCTTTATAGAGGAAATTCCAGACGAAACAATGATTATTGGTGAGTGATTACAAGTTAGATTGCGGCTTGCCCTGAACTGGGTAGACAACTATTCGCCGATCGCATGGAAAGTAGCTTTGAATACATAACCACATGAAAGATGTTTAATCATCGCTTTGGTAAGCTTTTTGCTAGGGTACATATAGTACAACGCATCCATCAACGTAGTTATGGGGAAGGCGTGGTTGGAGAGCTGATTTAGCAGTGCCATATGTAGATCGAGCAAGTGTCACACAAGTATGTCCGGGTTGAGATGCAGTCCAGTTGTAGTGAGTGGAGGAGTTGAAGGTATTAAGTAAACGATTGTCACATGCATATTATTACTCTAATACGTAATTACCATGGATATTTCACACACAGCAGACTGTCAGAGTGTGATATGGATATCATTTCTATATCATTATTGTCACATATTAATTCAAATGGAGCAAGAACAGCATTGAATGAGTAATCCATAATGAATGAAATCATGAATATTAATATTTATATTGCAAACATGAACTACTTTCAAGATACCCATCACTCTTTCAATGCCTGGCGACAGTGTAACCTAGTACACCGCCCTTGATGTGAACCACTGCTCAGGTCATTCTCAATTGCATCTGCACTCTGACATTATTTACCCACTGAGGGAAGTAAAGTGAGGTGTAGACATTCATTAAGCTGACACTTTTTTCCAAAGCGACATGCGTACAATATGTCCATTAAATTATGAAGGCACAACACAGAAAATGCAAGAATCATGCGATTACATCCAAAGAATCAAATAAGCAAACTGCTTTGCTTAAGTGGGTTTTTGGTTTGCCTAGCAGCATCCCCAAGTCTCTTCTGTCTCTGACCATGTGTGTGTGTGTGTGTGTGTGTGTGTGTGTTGTGTGTGTGTGTGTGTGTGTGCGTGTGCAGGAAACTACAGAACCCAGCTGTATGACAAGCAGAAGGAGGAGTACCTGCCTGCCACTCAGGGCCTGGGGATGTTCGTGGAGGTCAAAGACCCCGATGAGAAGGTACTCCACCACAGTCCACACACAGCTGAAGCAGTCATTGAAGGACCCGTTAAAAGCATCCAATTGCTTCTACCCTAAAGTGATATCACCCTGGGGAGGAAGGCTGGGGGAAGAAATCATGGCATTGTGATATTTTGTGTGGAAATATTGTATAGGTACATGGGACCCCAAATATCAATTTTCTTCATGACTTTAAATTAAGCTACTTTTGATATATGGAACACGTCACTGTTATGCGTGTCTTTTATTGCAAACACAAATTAGGCTTTCTGGTACTAGATCAATCAAATCAATTGCCCTTTAGTCCACCATATGGTGCTGGTTTCGTCTGGTGAGGTTAGAGGTCCTGATTGGTAGGAATTTGGACAAGACAAAGATGTAGAAACTGAATGTACTTAGTGAAATCATCATACATCTTGGTCTGTCTACCAAGATGTATGATGGAAAGATCCTCCTACCAGCAAGCAGATTCCACCAGGCAGGCTGGTAGGCCATTCTATTCATCATACTTCTGGGTGGACCGACACTTGCTAGTAGGGTCGGTTTTTGAAATGGCTTGTATTGACTGATCACTATCACACACCTGTGGTTCAAACGTGAGCCCTTTTATCGCTGGTAGCCAGGGTAGTACATGTGTGTGTGTGTGTGTGTGTGTGTGTGTGTGTGTGTCCCAGGTGATCCTGTCCCGTCAGTACGGCTCTGAGGGACGCTTCACCTTCACGTCGCACACTCCCGGAGAGCACCAGATCTGCCTGCACTCCAACTCCTCCAAGTTCGCCCTGTTTGCAGGAGGCATGCTGGTAGGTACCAGGTTGTAGTCTAGTGGTAAGGGTGTTTGACTGGTCTGTACTGGAATGCTATGGGTTCCAACCCCAATGACAGGGTAACCTTGAGAAAGGTGCATCCCTTTCATTATTTTAAATGTTCTTTCAGCTTGGAGAAAAGTTTATTTCTCCTACAAATTTTCAATCGCATCAAATTGATCCGATAATATTTTTCAAACTTTCTCCAGGTTACAGGGTTTTTTTTTACAAGCAATCTGGGTACTCTGCTTTAAAGTCCCACCCTCTAGCTTTCCTTTGATTGGCTCTCGCTCTGTGTTCTGTGTACAGCGGGTGCATCTCGACATCCAGGTGGGCGAACACACCAACAATTACGCTGAGATCGCTGCCAAGGACAAGCTGACGGAACTGCAGCTTCGCGTCCGACAGCTGGTAGAGCAGGTGGATCAGATCCAGAAAGAGCAGAACTACCAAAGGGTGAGTATATGGGGGTGTGGGTGGGGGGGGTTTGTCTTAAATTCGAAATGTTTGAGGGACTATAATATCTTGAGCTTTTATCTGTGTGCATGCTATCGTAGATTTGAGCGACGATAAGACTAGATTTTGGTGGCGGTTCCATTAACTCTTTATTCTGAGTGCTACGTCGAGTGAGGAGTGTTGTCTTAATGAATAAGACCACGAGCGCAAACACAGAATAGTCCTTCCATGACCTGACCGGAGTAGTAGAAGTGGAGATACAATAGCAGGTGCGCACCGAGGGGATTGACGTTATGTTGCGTCTGTGTTCCAGTACCGGGAGGAGCGCTTCAGGCAGACGAGTGAGAGTACCAACCAGCGTGTGCTGTGGTGGTCCATCGTCCAGACCCTCATCCTGGTGGCCATCGGCTTCTGGCAGATGAGGCATCTCAAGAGCTTCTTCGAGGCCAAGAAGCTGGTGTAAAGGCTCTGGTCTTGGGGACAGCGGTGGCTGTGAAGTTGTTTATGATCCTGAACGCGTGTGTGCGCTTTTTTGTTAAGTGGGTGAAGTGAGCGATTTCAGTACTGACAGCCCCCCCTTCCCCCTCTGATGCATCACACACACACACACACACACACACACACACACACACACACACACACACACACACACACACACACACACACACACACACACACACACACACACACACACCACACACACACACACACACACACACACACACACACACACACACACGCGCGGATGTTGAGATGAAGAGTGAATAGTTGGCTACTACACGGACAAATATCCATCTCTGCGGTTTGGTTGGCTTTAGGGGGTCTTGTTATAGACTACATTGTCTTTGTTTTTGTTTTCCTTACCGTCCTGATTGTTAAGATGTCCCTCATGTTTTTGACCAACAGGGTAGAGGCTTTTCTTTATTTATTTAACTATTTTTATCAACCCGCAGCCCCTAAAATAATGCTCTGCTGTCTTGGATTTTGACAATCTAAATTCCACATATTAATTTTTTTTTCTGGATGGGCACAAACCCCAGCTTGTGCATTACATATTTATTTTTTCTTCTTATTTTACACAAACTATCATTTCTCAACACTGGGTTTTAAAGCCAACAGACCCTACCAGGCCCCTCTACCCATTTAAACCACATTAACCATTCATTTGTTTTTCTTTTCCACTACTCTTTTCGTAGTTGATTACATGTCCTGTTACTGGCCAATAGAGATCCTCCATGCTCTGGAAGGGAAGACATGGAGCTGGGTTGGTCCCCATCAGGTGGGAGTCTTTGGCAAATGCAATTGGTTTTCCCAATAATAGCTACAGAAACATGGGTGCAATTTATATCTACTGCAACTGTTTCTGGTGTTCACTGATCGCAGTTCAGAATTATATTACTGATATTGCTATCGCACATACATTCTTTATTCAAGAGGTGGGGGGGAAATGCAGATCATAATATCTATGGGTATTTGATCTAACCTGAAATGGGTTTTATTTGTTTTATCCTTCATTTATTAATCTGGTAAATTAGGAAACTGCAGTGTGAGTGTTTCAGCACTGTGGTCAGGGCCCTATTAAAACATCTTCCAACTGTCACTTGAAGCTGAATTTCCACTGACTTTGTGTTGGACTGCATATGCCGGTTGCATTTATTGAATAAACCCATCTCGCTGAAAGACCACCTGATGATGATGATAAAATATTTTTAAGTTGTATGATATGTCAGCCTTGCGTTATCTGGCCATAATTGAATGTGTGTTTCTAACTGTCTAGGCGTGGGCTTTCCTGGGTTCTTGGAATCATCGAAACTATCCTAGATTAATTTACTGATCAGAATGTTGTTTTTTTATTCATGAGTCTACTAATAAAAAACAAAGTTAATTCAATGTGTCCGCAGTGTGGTCTAGGCACATGGTTGCGCGTTTTCTTCAGCCTGTGGCTTGATGAAATCTAAACGGTGTTCTTTTTAACTTCATTCCTGCTAATAGACAAAAGCAATAGGGTTTGTTATGAAAAATTACAATTATCCCACAGAATAGTTAATAATATTCAACAGGACGCAACAGATCGAATTCACATTCTGCAGCGTTCTTTGGGGTGATCGATACCCACTGGTCGGATGCCTTGCTCCACTCAACCCGTAACAGACAGCTGTGGGTCTGAGGAGAGTGGCGTTATCGTTCGCATACACTTTAGGATGTCTGAAGCCGTTTTGAAGGCTTATTGGCTCATCATTTCGATTTGGTATTTCTAGTATAAAACAAGAAGTTATATGAAACCTTTACATTTTATGCGACCCGACATACAAACTTTTTATATATTAATATTGAACTTGTGTTATAGGCTACCAGAGACCATGTTTTATTTGTTAAACAGATATTTCTATTTAGAAGCAACAATCATAAACCACAGTGGTCCAAAACTTAAGCTGTTGATATTTGCGGCTAAAGCATAATAGAATGTAGCCTACAAATGGATAATTATTTTGTTTTTGTGATTGCCCTCCAGCCTCGGGGCAGAACTGTTTTTGTCATGGAGCAAAATAAAGAGATGATGTATTAAGGTGAGATTCATGCAATCATGCAGTACTTATTACTTTATATTGTATTTTATAACTCATTCTGAATGTACCGGTATTTCCGCATATATTGTGGCTGAACTGAGAGTAGGAACCTTTATTTAGTCGACCTGTTCAATCGGGAATGATTAAAAGAGCGTACCTTAATACTTCTATGGCTTTAACCCGACTGCGAATACCCTCAAAATATATATATATTTTTTTCAAGACTGTCGATTTTTCTAAATGAAAAACTTAAATTAAACCGTCTCAAAGCGTTGTCTCGGAGGGAAGCGGCGCCGTGCTGGTCCGTGCAGCGCCCACCGAGCAGCGCTGTGCTACGTGTACAGGGTCGGCTGAGAGTGACGCCAGAGAGCACACACACACACACACACACACACACACACACACACAACAACATGTACAAGATGGAAAGGACTGCTCTAAATCGGACACGGATATATATTTTTTCGTCTGCAACGACATGATTGTCACGAACGATGCTTGTTTTTGCGAACCGCTTTTCTTTTTTTTCTTTTTTTTTAAAATTGGCCTAAAGAGAGTCTCTACTTCACCGAAATGATGAAGATGAAAGACGGACGTTATGTGTGTTGGGTCGGGCTGACCGAAAACATCCAGTACTAAAACCAATTTCTGAGGAATACCCTGAACTAAGCTAAGTTCGAGTTTGAAAATGATGTATTCATCGAGGAGGAAGCCTGTTCTCTACTTCAAGGAGGAAAGAAGGTGAGAACTTCGTTTTTTTGTCTAGGTTTCATGGAAAAATATATGTAGATCTGCTTAATGTATTGCTTAACAAAACCTGTCGTTATTCGTATGTATTGAATGTACTATGGGTTTCATGAGATTATATTACTTAAAACCATCCACATAACGCCTTCCTCCACCACACAAGAAATGAGATCCCCAGACAGTCTCCTCCAGAGGGGACTTGGCTCTCTGAGTGAGTAAACAGCGTGTTTCTGTGGCTGTGAATGGACCTCTCAGTTCATTGTGCAAGGAACTGCTGAGTTTGCAGTGACTTACTGACTGGCATGGAAGTGCTATACAAAATCCAGTTGAGTGACTCTTGCAGCTAGTTTACACACTAGTAGACAGAAATATGACCTCTTTATGCCAGAATTGGCTATGTGCTTGCTGATAAATTCCTGAGCCCAGAGGCATATGAGAGACTAATATTTAGTTATGTAGTCTGCGACTTGTACTCACTAGCCTAAGCCCAAATTACTTTTTTTGTGGCAAGGCAATAATTTACTTTTGCTGCATGCAAATGTGACATTATTTTAACAAACACGCTTAAGCATTTGAATCTAATATAATCTTTTATGGCCTAGTTTATTGGGGAAACTTTTTGCATATCTATTTTAATAAATAATCGTTATTTTCTTGAATGCTTTTAACTGAACCATTGTACCTGTATTGGTGAATACTCATAACTCAACTTCCTTAAATCTCTTTATATAAAATATGTTGGTCTGATATTGTTGGGACAAAATATTACATTTGCATTTTGGAAGAACTTGGATCAAACGCTGCTTACTGCGTTGACACAACAACCGTTAAAGATATCTTACTCAACAACAGTTAAAGATATGTGACTCAAGCTTTCCCAAACTGGTTTAATGAAACAAGTATAATTTAAAGTTCCCCCTGTTTGATTTTTTTCTACCAGGTTCCTCTCTGGGAAGTTTACGGTCTACAAACTGTTTGGGCTATGCATGGTCTTAGGGCTCGTCTCCCTCCTCCTGCTCCAGCTCAGCTGCTCAGGGGACATGTCCTACATTAGCAGCGGCGCGATGGCCGTCGCTCGCTCCTCCCATCAGCAGCAGCCCTGTCCGCCGGAGACCCAGGCAGCACCCCCTGCCCCCGTGGATGACCCCACCTGGGGACCTCACAAGCTCGCCCTGATCATCCCCTTCAGAGAGCGCTTTGAGGAGCTGCTGGTCTTTGTTCCCTTCATGCACGCCTTTCTCAACAAGAAAAAGATTCGCCACCGCATCTTCGTGATCAACCAGGTGGACCACTACAGGTGAGCTTGTGTGCATTGGTAATTCATCACCATCAAAGCCTGCCCAGCTGAGCTTGTGCGTGTTCTCCCCTGCTCACAACCATACTCAATCCCAACTGTAATAAAGAGCAGTCGTACAGTCGTACATGCTGTCTCCACCCTTTGCCAATGCATTTTTACAATCGTCTTACCCGACTCGTTTTACAGTCACTGATATAAATATGAAGTCTCCTTTTTGTCTGGGTCTATTTTTGGCATCAAATGTACTTTTCCATCTACACACCATTACAAAGTCCTCATATTTGGAAAAAGGTGAGGTAACGTATAACAGCCTCCTGTGAAAGCAGCAAAGTATAAATCCAACTCAGTGGAGCGACGGTGAGTTCTGTCACTGCCTCTAAAGCTTGTCCGACGCTCTCAGGTTCAACCGTGCATCCCTGATCAACGTGGGCTACATGGAGAGCGGTAACGACACCGACTACCTGGCCATGCACGACGTGGACCTGCTGCCGCTCAACCCGGCCCTGGACTACGGCTTCCCCGAGGAGGGCCCCTTCCATGTGGCCTCCCCTGAGCTCCACCCGCTCTATCACTACAAAACCTACGTGGGGGGCATTTTGCTGCTCACCAAGAAGCACTACAACTTGGTAAGAATGTTAAGCAAGGTACTGTGATCACATGCTACTGCTGGAATGTGATCACGTTAGCGCCATCAAAGCGTAACGCGTATTCTGGTCCCCTAGTGTAACGGCATGTCGAACCGCTTCTGGGGCTGGGGGAGAGAGGATGACGAGTTCTACCGAAGACTGAGGAAGGGTGGGTTACAGGTAAAACCCCCTTTTGATTTTATTGTTTTAAATTAAGCCATGCATTGATGGTTATTTAAATATGAATATATAAAAGGATTGTCGTGCTTATTCAGTCATTCGTATTCAATGTATATATGAAGATATTTTGTGTCATCAGTCATAAATCCCACCTGGCGTCTTACGATGCATGTTCTTCCCTCTCTTCTGTACCTGTTCCTTTCTCTCTTCAAATGTATTTAAAATCCTAATCCAATCAATGTGAAGTAGTAAATAAAAAATAAAATAAAGTGTCGGATGTGTTTTCAAGTGGTTTTGTCTGTCCCTGGTCAGTTGTTCAGGCCCAGCGGAATCACAACAGCCTACAAGACCTTCAGACACATCCATGATCCGGCCTGGAGGAAGAGAGACCAGAAGAGGATCGCCTCGCAGAAACAGGTGCCTCTCTTCATAACAGCGGCCTGTTGCCCTATTTTTTTTACACCTGGAAATCCTGCTTCAACCCACTTCATATCAACATCTGCCCATAATATCAAGTCTGCATAGTCTAGCACACACACTCCCAAGTGATTAGTGGGGATCTATGAGGCCGAGCCAGGGGGAGTATTCTCAAACTTTTACTATTTCTTCAGTAATAGTGTGACGTGCAGTGGGCGTTGCTGAAATGCAGAAGTCGCGGGGGGGGGGGGGGGGGTGGGGTCAAATTGACACCCCCCGCGACTTCTGCATTTCAGCAACGTTGATAGTGACACTGTCAAATATTACTGTCAAATATTGATACTGTCAATATCCCCGTTCATATTATTATTACATTGCCACTGTAGTAGTTAGCAATTGGTCGGTCTGTACTTTTATGCACACCGAACTAGACAGCTGTCAAGGAAAGTGGATTTTTTGCCTTTCTTATTACTCCGCAAGTAGTCCGGTAATTTATCAACCCCAGCATGTCCATTTGCTAAGCGACGTCAACGTCTTTGGCTGACTTTCTCTGCTGATCAAATTCAACACTACAAATGGTAATTGTAAAAAGACACACCGTGTGAAGATATGGTTTTGTTTTGGCAAGGAGCCGTGTAATAAGCAGGATAATGTATACTATAATGTATCCCTTACATATATCATACAAGTAAGTCCAGACCAACATAGCAGATGTAAGCGAGAGACATACGGACATACGCTTACCACTTTTGTAAATGCCATCTATACAGTATTCGGTTTGCATGATAGGAATAGATCAATTCCGTTTAGAACTCTAATCGTAATAGAAGTGTCCATGTAAACGCGGCTAGACACACACACACACACACACGCACACGTGCGACTTTCTATGAACGATGCAGCTTGCATTACAAAACATATGGAAGTATGTAAAAAAATAGGGTTAAGTTTTCTTTGCTTTCTATTCTTTCTTTTCTATGTCATTAAAGAAAGAGCTGCTTTTGAATTAGAAGGACTTCTTGTGTCTGGCTGTGAGTTTGCGTGCGTTCTATGCGTAGGCTGAATCGCAATCTTGTCAAGACCAATCCGATTGGCCAATACACACTGAAGATAAATTAAATAATTTAAAAATGACTAAAATCCTCCATCTGGTGAACAGATTTTTTTTTTTAATTAAAATTCAGATTATTAATTATCTGCATCAAGACGGAATCGTCCATGAGAGAATCGCGATGCATCGAAGAATCTATATTTTTCCCACCCCTATTATTTCGCTTATTTCATTGAAATTCATTAATTAAGGCCGCCAACAGGGGGCGCCGCCGCCAACGCTTTTGCCGCCGCGCGCGCTGGGGGAGCACACACACACACACACACACACACACACACACACACACACACACACACACACACACACACACACACACACACACACACACACACACACACACACACACACACACCACACACACACACACACACACACACACACACACACACACACACACCGGTAGGTTTCGAGCCCCTCTCCTCTCGTAGCAGTGACTGAATACGGAAAGGCACAAAATTTGAAATTTATGTTACTAATTGACTAAATATATGACACTCGTTCAATTCAGATTCATGTCTCCACCGGTTAAGTATTTCTTTAATCCAACATTTAAACAAAACAGAACATTTTTGAAAGCTGCTGAACTTGGTTTTGCAGAAATGAAAAGTGTGAGAATAATAAGATGTATTTTAACATACAGGCATGTCACCCTATTCCTGTTGCACCCTCAAATGAAATTATTGACCCTAAAAAAAAAGCATGATATTGGATCTTTAACATGTCACATAAGGATGCGACTTGTCCCCAATGTTGGGAAACACTTGTCGGCCCGCCTCTTGTGTCGTTCTCGCTCACTGCCTCTCCCCCTCCTCCCTCTGCCCCCTCTCCCCTCCCAGGAGCAGTTTAAGGTGGACCCCGAGGGGGGGCTGACCAACCTGCTGTACCAGGTGGACTCCAGACAGGAGGTGACCATCAGTGGAGCCCCCTGCACCATCATCAACACAAAGCTGGATTGCGACCAGAACCTCACACCCTGGTGCCTCATGGCCTAGAACCTGGTCAGACCCACCTAGAACAAAAAAAACCCCAGCCCAAACCGCCCCCTCCACCCAGCAGAACATGGATGACGGAGTAGACACACAACAAGCTTGTTGCGGCCTGCTAAAAAGTCAATGTTTTTCATTTATCTATCAAATGCAGTCCTTCAGCAGTGGGCCTGGACTACAGCAGCACTGGCTTCCAACAACGGTTCCACTTGTGTGTGGGTCTGCAGTGATGGAAGGAGTGTTTCTCAGGGCAGGGGTGGGGGGGGATCCTGCTAGATGCCTCTGCCTACAAACTTCCAGGACTATCTCACACGGCCCATGGGACCCGTGCAGGAACACTCTCCTATGCTTTAAACACACTCCCTCGTCTGGAGAACGGGGCTAGATCATTTGCGGGACCTGCAAATGTCGTCACTCAAGGCTAGACGACTAGACTTGAGTATTCTTGGAATGCAAACAGAACTGTTGGTTTTGGTTGGATGTGCACCAAAGATGGACCTCTTGGTACCCTGGTTACGGTCGTTCTAAGGCGTTTCTCTGAAAACCCAGAGTCTTCCCAGGACCTGAACTATGCTGACCGAACCCATGCAGCGTCTCAAATCGGCCCAGACTCCAGAACAATGACAGACTGACTGTTCGCATGGTACCTTTTTTACGAGCAGAACCAAACCGAACGGGGAGGATGTGATGAGCTCTGCGGCGTGCCTCAGGTGTGCTCACACATGACATGCTTTATACGGTTTTGCTGTTTCATTTTTTATTTTGTTAGTTAGTGCAAATGCATGGGCAAGTGATCTGACATTTTACCTGCCATGAAGCCAGCATGTTAACGGATAACTAAACGGCTCGATATGAGCCAGATACAAGCAGGAGAACACGCTGCGGTTTGTACTTTTATTTGTAAAATATGCCGAGCCTAAATGTAACCCATTTGTCGGTTGATTTGGTTTATCACCATACAGTATTACAGACATCAGGCCAGACAACTCTTGTGTTTTTGTATAGTGTATTTCATAAAGTTTATCGCTGACGACTTCTGATGGATAACTCTGAGCCTTGAGGCCTCATTATCAATGAAAAAAGACTTAATACAGTGAGACTTAAAAGAACACGCAAGCTGACAACTGTCCTCTCCAGCTTTCTCCTGTGCGTCAGTTTGTCCCACAGCGTTTTTTTTACGGTTCCCTGCTGGAACAACCTGTCTTGAGCTGCCTGGTGTGACGTGGTTCAAACCACCACCATCTGCGTTGTATTCCGCGCATGTATGACAGAACATTAGGGTTTAGGTTAAAGCAAAACATTTGGTATTTAATGTGTTGTTGAATAACTGGTGATTTGAATGGTTATGGTAATACTAAGGGTACTACAGGATAGAAACGGGAAGCTGATGGTGCTAAAGTGCAAGTGATGGGTACGCTATTGAGAAGGTAAGATGAAATACTGGAATGTATTTATAAAATACTTCGGAGTCCACTCATGTTGTTTTATTTGTGTGTGTGTGTGTGTGTGTGTGTGTGTGTGTGTGTGTGTGTGTGTGTGTGTGTGTGTGTGTGTGTGTGTGTGTGTGTGTGTGTGTGTGTGTGTGTGGACAATCGGGCTCCAGTTTTTAAATACCATAATTTACAGAAGGCTCTTGTTTTACTTTGAGTTAAAACAGCCGTAAACGAATGACTGCTGGGTCCACAACATAACTTATTATATATTTTGTAGTAAAATACCCCATCGGTAATGTCATAGGCCTAATGGCATATGTGTTGAGCCAATTTTTGGGATCAAGCCTTCAACAATGTGATCATTTTATCTCCCAAGAGGACGCATGCGCATGTCACTAATCGCGTGTTCGTGCAGGGTACATTTGACTAAATGCGCTTTAATGATTCATACAAACTATGTTTTATAAGACATTTGGGTTTCTAATAATGCGCCTTATTCTCCCGGCAAATTTCGCAAAGGTTGTGTTGTGGCCTTCGCGGTGTTTCTCTGCCAGCCACACGACCCTTTGGAGTGACCTGTGCCACTGTGTGGCCCGGTGAGATCCCGCGGACTCGGCCGCGGGAGATAGGGGTGTTTTGCCGCGCGGTGTGATGGATGAGCGGGCTTTAGTTGGCACATTAGGGGATAAACCATGGGCGTTTAAAGCCAGTTAGCCTGTCATCCCAGGTGTCTGTCGTCTAATGACCCTGTGAAGTGAAGACCGGCTAATGAAGGCTTTCTACGCACAGGACTCGGGTTCCCAGGCGCACCGAGATCAAGTTTCCAGGGGTGTGTTGCAACACTAGGCTATAGCTTTTAGATTCCCCTATCGTGGCCCCGGGTCTCCAACCGAGCGAGGTCCTGTCCAAGAGCAATTTAGCCTGGAACAATTTGCATAACATTTACTTAAGTAAAAAAACAAATGTTTAAATGGTTTTGCAGTTCACAGATGGGTGGGAATTTTGACTAAAGAGAACTCTAAGAGTTATTGGCC
Source organism: Melanogrammus aeglefinus (assembly GCA_900291075.1). Lineage (NCBI taxonomy): Eukaryota > Metazoa > Chordata > Actinopteri > Gadiformes > Gadidae > Melanogrammus > Melanogrammus aeglefinus. The sequence continues at coordinate 466,920 of OLKM01000091.1, forward strand.
GGCAGCAGCCTTACCCGTTGGGTCATGTCGTCAGCCTTAATTCCCTCTACGGATCATATTATGTGAGACCACGTCAAGTCCCGGGGGAGCCATTAGCTGAAGATGGACCACGGCCCCCCCTACCACCGATCCAATACCGAGAACCTCGGCTGGGTCGACGCTGATCTTGATCGTGTTAAGTCTTATCTTATTGTTCCCGCCGGGCTCCCGGCGCTGCAGTCAATTGTTTTTTTTGTTTTTTGGTTTCCCTGGCCTGATTTATTCAGGAAGCACACGACATGTTGCGTCCCAAAGGAACGCTCCCACAGGAATGAGGACAACGACGCCTTCTGCGCCGGTTTCGCTCGTTGTAATCGCGGGCTTTTAGGAAACGGATCAATGGATGTTGGCACCAAACAGCACTTTTTTTTGTTCAGTTGGCCTATAGTGCTGTTTAGAAAACCATAATGCAGAATAAATGCGTTTCCTCACCATTTACTCTTTGCGTAGCCACCGTGCGTCGTGACTTTATTTCAGCATCAATTTGAATCAGGATGAGTCAAGTTTTTGGTGGTCAACTTTAATATCCAATGGGTTATATAGACCTAAGTTTCAAAATGTGGTTTCAGATTATACTCTTGAGATCAAACGGTATAGGCCTACACTCAATTCAAATAATAACCGATGTGGTCTACTTTTATTCATTTTAGGATACATTGAAGAAGCATCAGAACAGTCGGTCTCGTCTCTAAATAGCTTCAAGCCTTCATATTATAATAACATGTAAAATGTTAATTCTTGATGTCAATTATATTGAATTTATATTATTTCTAGTCGGCAAAACGCAGAAACCATCGCATATTGTTATAAAAGCCAGTTTGAATAAATAGGCCTACATGCAGCTGCCATAATAATGGAAAATAAAAAACCAAAGCGCACTAATTAACTAATAACATAACATTCCTTCCTGAAGCTGAACATAACGCCACATGACGCCCGTCTCCAACACTAAGTCCTGTCCCTGGGTGCCTTATTAACCACGCCGACTTCTTTCTCTTCCACTTTATACGTTTTTGTTAATTATTTCTTAATAGAACAATCATCCCTATATCCATTAACAACCGCCGAAAATAATGTGTTATTGTAACATCTGCTCCGGTGTATTCGTCTCTTCAATAGTGTGAGCTGCTAATGTCAACCTCTTTATTTTTTGCACTAGGCCTACACTTAACATTATTTTATTATGGAAAGGATAACCCGTTTTAATCACCGTATTGGGATTTAGAGTTGAACTCAAACCGCTCGCAGGAGTGCAGGTTACTGCTATTCGTGGTAGGGAGGTGTTTTTTCTGTCGCGCGTGGTTTGAACAAAAAGGTGAAAATTGCACCCTGGGGGAAACAGCTTTGAGGGCGAAAGGTTCTCTCTCTCTCTCTCTCTCTCTCTCTCTCTCTCTCTCTCTCTCTCTCTCTCTCTCTCTCTCTCTCTCTCTCTCTCTCTCTCATCTCTCTTTCTCTCTCTCTCCTCTCTCTCTCTTCTCTCTCTCTCTCTCTCTCTTCTCTCTCTCTCTCTCTCTCTCTCTCTCTCTCTCTCTCTCTCTCTCTCTCTCTCTCTCTCTCTCTCTCTCTCTCTCGTGTCTTTATTTATTGTTCTTCCTCTGTGTGTTGTAGGCCTACACAAACCGCCTGCGAAAGTGGAAGATAATGGATTCGTGGCTGTATTTTTTCGGGGGTACCCGTGTGTAGCCTATATTTTGTGTTATAAATTCATATTTGTTTTTTTGTTGTTGAAAATATTATAACGGGACAATGACAAACTAGGTGAAGGTTTCCGAACTCCCCTATTACGCCTACGCGTTGCGTATTTTTGTAAGCCATCACAGCATCGAACTGCGTTGTTATTGGTTGAGATATTTGGCTTCCAGTTGATGCATCCTAGTCCGTCCTTCAGGCAGGGGATGTTGAGATCGCCAAACCCCAAAGGCCCGTGGTGTTGTTCAGGGTATACAGATGGCTTGCTGGCTCCCTCGTCCTGTCACACCCCATATGTGCCCCAGCTTTGCAGCTGTTGTTGATGTGTGTTCAATTCAACATGTTAAAACGTTCGATTATTTTTGAAGCAAATATACGTATATGTTTCGCATTTATTTTACATTGTTATTCGTGTTGGATTCAAATCATCGGGTGTTCTAAATGTAGACGACGGTATGGCCTTGGTGTCTTCCCCATTCTCCCTCGTTTAGTTGAATCACATCCAAAATCTGATCCAGTTACGCCTGTAGGCCTATTGTGCCGCTAGAGGTCACTGTGTTCATTCTAAAACCAACTTCGGCAGACTATAAATTCTGATTCGTTTCTTGTTCAAATGACGCCGATGGAGCGTCCCAGGGCAGTAGTGTGGTACCCTTTGCTGTCCCGAGCCACTCTTGACCCACTGAATTCTCCCTCTGCTCATCTCTGGTTGTCCTAGATGTGTAGTTGTTGTTAAAGGGACAAGACGTAAAAAACAGTCTACAGTCTAGGCCTACTTATAAAGTAGAACAAAATAATTGGAAATGAATATGAAATTAAAAATTAATTGATAGACATTATGAGATGTAACAAGAAGGAGTAGGCCAATTGTAGAAAATTCATCAAAACGAACCAAAAAATTTAAATGTGACTGAATAACATACAGGAGATGCTGATGGATCTAATGGCGATATCTGTTAAAGTTTGACGTTAGTGAATGAGATGCTGAGCCGAGTAACATGTAACGTTTAGAGGACGACAGCCAAAAACGTTTCCTCTCTGGTCCTCAGAAGAGTTCATGAAAATCAATTTATTGATAACGAGTTCTGGAACCAAAAGTCTAGTGACTGCATTTCCATTGATATGTCACTATAGGCTATTAAATGGGTGGCGGATCCATAGACACATATTCCACCTTCCCTATCTGGCAATATCCACACAAAATGAAAACAGCTTTCCTGTCGACAAGAATGGAGATGGCCTAGGCCTATACCTTTTACTTTCAAATTGTGCAGCTCGGTTTCCCCAATGTTCCAAAATATTGGATTTTTCTGCCTACGACACAAATTTAATTATGGTCAGTGAAAAGCTTGAAGCTACTTTAGAATGTTAGAAGAATTATGTACGATTTTTGAATAAGGCCGATTATCAAAACCAAACCAACCCATTATTTGTGAACTCAAATGTATGGACACGGTTGATTTAAAAATTAAAGCAGCCTAATACCAATTTAGACTTTAAGAGTTAGAAAAAAAGAGTTTAAAGATAAATGAGAAAAATAGGAAAGATGGGAAAGTCAAAGGTTAAACCATGGGAATAAATACATGTGGAAGATATAGGCTATAAGATGTGAGTTACAGAGAAATGCCTGACAATTATGTTCCGTCTCTGTGTCTGTGTTATGCTCTTGTGTTTCTTTATTTAATATTTATTTTTTGTCTGTTTTGTTTATTTGGGGTTGAGTGTATTGCTTGGTTTGGTACACACACGATAAGCTTCAGTTTATACCTGTTTTTCGTTCAGGAAAACCCAAGAGCATAACCTCCCGGGCCGGCCCACACATACGTGTGGTCTCCACAACACACGCTCTAGTGGCTGCATGCAGAGTTTGCCAATTTGTTGATGAAGTGCTTAAAACCAGGAAATTAGGCCGTTTTTCAATTTGCGTTCTTTTCTGTACTTGTGTACTTGCGTTCTTGTGAAACGTCATCAGCCATAGCACCAAGTAGCCTTCTGTTCCAATTCAAAGTATGCATCAGGCCAAGTAGGCCTATACTGTCGTAAAACCCGGAAGGGGGATGCGTTCTTAAATTGGCCGAAATATCGAGGATGCATCGATGCATCAGCGGGAGACAATAGCGGGCAACAATTCCTTTCTCCTCCATGTCGCGGTTCAGTCAACTTCAGATTGATGTGGAAGTGGAAGAAGAACCATAGACGATGAGAACCCGACGCAGTCGTTTGGGATTAGTAATATCGTCTGGAGGCGTGCACAGCTTTTGGCCGTGATAATATATATTATATGATATAGACATCAATGTTTGATATTATTTAGATATAGAGCTCCAGAACTCCCGCCGGAGCACCCGGAGTGTTCTAGAATATTTACAAAACACGGCCAAAAGCTGTGTGCGCCTCTTCATTGCGATAGAGACAATAAGCTACAACCGTGCGAACGCCACGTGTGTGTGTGTGTGTGTGTGTGTGTGTGTGTATGTGTGTGTGTGGGGGGGGATAAACACACTGTAACACAAGTGTTGTACACTTCTTTGATATTTGGATAACCGTTCTGCTGTTGGTGTTATGGCGCATAATATGTCAGGTTCTCTGACGTCTCTTGTATTTCCACAACAAGACTCCTAGTGGGGGTTATCTCAGCCATGGTTGAGAAGGAATTGGGGAAAAGGAACTTTGGCTTTGCCTCCCTAAAGTACATGAACCACTAAATGAAGCAGAAAGGGATTGTTGCCACCGATTGTCTCCCACCGGAGCCCCGCTGCCCGCTGCTACAAGGCACCACCACCGCGAGGGACCAGCGGCACGAGGCACGCTGCCCGCTTCCCAGGTGGTGGTACCTCAACAGCGGGGCTCCGGCAGGAGACAACCCCGGGCAACAATCCCTTTCTCCTCCATGTCGCGGTTCAGTCTACTTCAGATTGATGTGGACGATGTGGAAGAACCAGAAACGTCGGGGAGCCCGACGCAATCGTTTGAGATTCATAATATCGTCTGGAGGCGCACACAGCTTTTGGACATAATAATATTGATATCTATTTCATAATTTAGACATATTATTGAGATATAGAGCTCCAGGACTCTCACCGGAGCACCCGGAGTGTTCTTGAATATTTACAGAACACGGCCAAAGGCTGTGTGTGCCTCGCCATTGCGATACAGCCACTATAGACAGTGGTACCCTGTCAGAACGCTGCTCAGGGCCACATCCTCACCCTCCTCCTTGACCCGCCTCTCTCCTCCTCGTTTGCATTAAAGCTACAGACAATGAAACGGCGCGTTTGGGGAAAGCTTAATTAGGGTCCTAATATCTTTATGAAAGCATCCATAAAGTAGCATGCCAAGGGACCTTTAATGTATAAACATGTAAATTAATAAAATAAATAGATTAGTAATTGTATATTGAAGGGGTACAAATGCCCTTTTGGGAAAATTTGTTAATAAATATCTTTGATAGTAGTTGCTTTCCTTCAATTGCATTTCGGTCCGGCCAAACCATCGGGGGATCGCACCATAGGGAGCATGTGGGCGGAGGACAACATTTACATCGCCCTCGTAGACAAGCGGGCGCAGAAAATATGAAAAACTGCCAGTTATTTTGCATTAATTGGCATCGCCAAATGTGTGACCTCGCATTAGGCGATGCCTCCCACTCACTTTGTATGTGTCGTGCAGGGCATGAGATTGTGGGGAGGCCAGACCATGCGGGACCACGCGGTTGGTGGTCCCCGAGCCGTGAGCCTTCATGGAGTGTGCGGAAAAACGCAACACAAACTCCAGCCCCAAAGGGTTTGTGTGAACATAATACATGTCAATAATAAAGAGTGTTGGGGGGGAAAACTTTTAGAGGTTTTCAATACAAATATTACTCTGGAGGGAATCGAGCAAAAAAAAAAAGAAGATAAAATCTGGTGACCAATTTGTTGATGAAGTGCTTAAAACCAGGAAATTAGGCCGTTTCTCAATTCGCGTTCTTTTCTGTACTTGTGTACTTGCGTTCTTGTGAAACGTCATCAGCCGTTGCCCAAGTACTGTTCCAAGGCCTACGCACCAGGCCAAGTACTGTCGTAAAACCCGGAAGGGTTCTGGAAGCGTTCTTAAATTGGCCGAGATATCGAGGATGCATCAGCGGGGCTCCGGCTGGTCACCTAGAGCCGATACCGCATAGGCTCTTGGTGCAATCGGTCTGAGCGGCGGTCTAAGCAGCGAGGCGTTTTCCGCCAAACCAGTGACCTGGTGTTTGACCATGCGCGACCCCACAGCCTTTCCAGTGGCTGCTTGTGAGAGTTTACCACTCGGTTGATGGAAGAGTCTTCATGGTCTGCCCGTCCTCCCTGAAGGGACTACGCTCCCATTTGCAAATACAACTTTTTGTACAGCCCCCTTCAACGCAGTCCCTTGTCCCATGCGATAACACGTCCAATGCAAACTTAATGGAAGGCATTGCCAAACGCTAGGTCAAGGGTTTGGTGGGCCCGGCTCATTGTCTGCTCAGACCCACCCCTCTATGGTTAGTAATGATGCATTAAAACATTGTTCCTCCACTCGCCATCCTATAGCCCCAGGGCCCACATTTGTCCTTTTAAGACATGAAAAAGCAAATAACTAATATTGGTGTTATCTACAATGCCTACATGTGTCTACTGTTAAAAACATGGAGGAAACATAAATCTGAAGCCATTACGGCTAAATAATGCATTGAAACATGAGTAAACATTTGGCCATTTGTTGATTCTAGGGCTTCTTAAAGGGGACATATTATGAAAACAGCATTTTTTCTGGGATTTGGGGTGTTGTTGTGGGTAGATGGTGCTCCCAAACGCATACAAACTTTGAAATAAGTCTGTACATGATTTTTTTGAGTGAGATAGCGCATTTCTGGAAGCAGCCCGCCTCCAGCTACCAAGCGAGCGAGTCAGTTTCGGCGCCCATTCCTACGGGGGCACATTGAATATTACCTCCTACTTCCCCACTCCCCTCCAATCAGAGCATCGCTAAGATTGTGTGGACCAGTGGACGAGCAGCTCCGGCGGGGGGGACTTGGCGCTAGCCCTGCAGCTAAGCTCCGGGAGTACAATCCCTTTCTCTAGCTTTTGGCCGTGATATTAGATAGATTATATAAACATCCGTATGTAATATTATTATGTTATATTATATAATATAGATATAGCGCTCCAGGAGTCAGCAAAGGGCAACAATCCCTTCTCCTGCATGCTGTGGTTCAGTCTGACAGCTCATTGGTCAATGGGCAGCAGCTCATTTGCATTAAAGCTACAGACACCAGAAACAGCGCATTCTGAAAGAACTGAAACAGAGTGGAATAGCGGTAGACAATATTTTTTTTCCTAAAAGCTATTTTCAGCTAACAGCTTCAAAAACATGTTTTCTGGAACTCAAATACTAGGTTTACTTGTTGGGAAAAGACTATAATATGTCTCCTTTAAGGTTTGGTATTTGCTCTGCTGCCCACTCAGCAAACACTGTGAATCTCTGCGCTACAGTACCCAGATTTCTTGGCCATTCCCTGCCAAAGTTTTAACCTTTTTTCTAGGACGCTTAACATGTAATCTTTGATTTGAGTTAAGATAAATTGTCAAATGAGATGAATACGATTCACATCTAGGACATTTAAGATCCTGAAGTGACAGCATAATGGACATTTTTGCTGTAGATAGTACAGTACGTATACAGGCCTACACACATTCATTAGGCTTATATTGTATAACTGAACTTGTACTGTAGTACATAGATCTGTATATTCTGGTAACTTGAACTGGAAAAGAATCCCTCCTGTTTACCAGAAAATACAGGACAATGTTATACAGTATAATTTAGTGATGTATTGCTTTACTATATATTGTATTAAGCTGGAGCAATACAGTAGAATATTTAACAATTATCCCTCAAGCCCATGAGGGCGAGAGGGATAATTGTTTTAGTAAAATTAACTTCATTCCATATTTAGTCGACTTCTTTGTTGCATTTGGAACTGATTTATCTAATAATGAGCTTATAAAATCGTCAGAAACTTAATCAAAACGCGAAGCAGCCGCCATTGTTTTTGTTTACAAAGCCGGCGTTTTCGCTACTAGTAGGCTATAACTTATAGTAGGCTATAACTTATAGTAGGCTATAACTTATAGTAGGCTATAACTTATAGCCTACTAGTTGCTCAGCCATTCAAAAAGCAGCATTAGTGATAGCCCACTAGTGAATTTTACTAAAGTCAGTTATTTAGCAAAAAAATATTCTAATATATGTTTATTCATGAATGTATAGAACAGTAAAATGTCCTGTTTATTATATTATTAATGATCTTTTGTGTCATTAATTGTAACGGCAAAAGCACATTAGTACAACTATCAGAGAGTGTGAGTATGTGCGTGTGCGTGCGTTTGTTTGTACACTTCATGAAGCTCTCTGTGTGTGCGTGTCTCTTTTTTCTATGTTCAAAATACCTTTATTGACGTCAAACAAAGCAGACTGCCAAAGCAGTTTAAATATTAAACAAAGGATTAATAATGTAATATGAATAGGTAAAAAACAAGTTCAGTAGAAAGAATTTGATAATTGGTTAATGAATTAATGACCTTTCCTTCTACTTCCTTCTAAGTCTCTCTATCTCTTGAAAAGACGGTGTCTGTCTCGCTTGCTATGTAAAAAGACAGTGTCTCTCGTGCACTCTCTATATACTGTATATATATTTATATATGTACCGGTATATACAGTATATATGAAGACAGTGTCTCTCTCATCTCTTTCTCTCTCTCTGTCTCTCTCTCTCCCTGTGTGTGTGTGTATATATATATATATATATATATATATATATATATATATATATATTATATATATATATATATATATGAAGACAGTGTCTCTCTCATCTCTCTCTCTCTCTCTCTCTCTCTCTCTCTCTCTCTCTCTCTCTCTCTCTCTCTCTCTCTCTCTCTCTCTCTCTCTCTCTCTCTCTCTCTCTCTCTCTATAAAGGTGTCTTGTAGCTCAGGGGGTATTGCAGTGCTCATACCTATCATAGCTGCCATGCAGGCAGGAACATGTCGGTCGGACGCTGCGTTTAGCTAATGACTTGCCTCCTGCAGCAATTTGTCCTCAACAACAGCACATAAATAAGCGCTTACGGGGAAGGCTCGGGGCCCAACCACACTCACTCACCTATTGGGTCGCCAGTGGAAGGCATCGATATGCGCTCACTCACACCTCTACTCACACGCACACAGACACACGAACACACAGCATTTGAGAGTCTGGTTACTTCAAACCTGTGAGTGAGAAAGATATGTTTAAGCCCTGATTGGCCTTGTTGCCTTGTTTTTCATCTCGGCCGGATTCATTTTTATTAGAAAGACGTGTCATTGAGACACATGACAAAAATTGCAGATTCCAATACTAAATGTTAAATACGGTTCATGTGTAATAATAATTAATATGTAATTATTCAATGTTTTTGAAGCAATCTCGGAGCACTCATAGACATGGTGTCACAAAGAAGATACTATAGTGCTCTTTCCAAACCAGTGTTTAAGGCCTCTGATAAGATAAGGCATGATAGTTCCTGCATTCAATCCCAAATGTCCATAACTTAACCCTGGAGACATCCTTGAGCAAGATTCTCTTACTCCCTTAACCGCCCGGATCCCTAACAACGTACAGTTTAAATAACAAAGGTGCTTTGGCGAAAACCAATTTTCAACCTTGGTTCTTCATGTACCTTGTTCATGGGGAACCATTGGGGCAGATAAAAACTAGAGCAAAGGCCTTGTTGAACGCAGATCCATCATTCCGAGAACTCGGGTCAGGAGATGAGAGAACACAGAGAAGGAACGAAGAGAAGAGAGAAGGGGCGTGGAACGAGGACAGTGGACAGTGGACAAGCATAGCCTCAGTGGTTCTGCTAATCACACCAGCCCTCACGCCAAATTTGACTAGGTCCGTCCTGATGGAAAGAGACGACCGCGGGCTTGCCCAGCACGCTAACAACTACATATTGAAATATCCAATTTTACACGGTGAGTGCCAGGTCAAGTCAAGGCAGGAGGACAATCAGCTATGCTATAAAACACCTTGCGATGCATCACATGCATATGGATATACCGACTTGTATTTCATCTACTATCTGTTTTCTTTCGATAATACACTTGCATCTAAAGAAAACACATCTGTTATTCCGTCTCCTGTTGTTCCGCTCACTTCAGTTCACCAACCAGAGATCATGGATCCACGCAAGTATACATGCATACACACGCACATGCACATGTACACACACACACACACAAATGCATGCACATACATACACAAATGTGTTCAAGGATGCACTTGGAAAAATCAGAGTCAATAGTTCCCTTCTGCATTTAAGCATACACACACACCGCCACAAACACATCGTTATTAATCACACAAATTGACAGTCGCACACGCAATGTACATAAAAAACTGTATGCAAATGTTTGTGTTCTTATCTGCTATGCGTGTGTCCAGTGTTGGGGAGTAACGGAATACATGTACCGGCGTTACGTATTCAGAATACAAATTATAGCTAACTGTATTCTGTTACAGTTACAATTTAAATAGTTGGTATATTAAGATAATACAGTTACATTGTTGAAATCAATGGATTACATGACGATACTTCTGTTTCAGCGGTTTATTCGTGTTTATAACAGCATTCAGTGCGCACTAAGGGAGTTTGTCCCCTTGGTTCGGTACGTTTGCGTTGGTGTGAATGCAACCACCTCACTTCGATGTGAACCAAATCAGCCGACCGAGACCTCCCTGAACAGCTGGTCTCGGTTCGCTTCCAAACGAAGCTGGTATGGTTCGCTTGAGATGTGAAAGCGAACACACAAAAAAATGCTGATGATTGAACGACTCTCTCTCGCTCTCTCTCACACCAGAATAGGCCTGTTTAGTGAGCAGGATATGATGCCGCATTCCTACACTTATAAAATGCAATTCAATGTGGAAGTAATCCAAGTATTCAGAATACAATACTCCGATTGAGTGATGAAACGGAATACGTTACATATTACATTTTTGGGCATGTATTCTGTTTTCTGTAACTGGATACATTTTAAAAGTAACCTTCCCAACACTGCTTGTGTCTAATACACACACACACACACACACACACACACACACACACACACACACACACACACACACACACACACACACACACACACACACACACACACACACACACACACACACACACACACACACACACACACACTAGTTTACTGTAACCATGTCAGACAGACTGATTGAGCATAAACTTGGCAGGTGCTTTCATCTGACAAGTCCTCACATTCCTGTCAGAGAGGAGGATATGGCAGCAACACCTTGTTTGAACACTGCTCTCATCCCCGGGGCCATAATGCTAGTTTTCCACTTGTAGTTTTGGGGGTTTGCAGTGTTGTCACTGTCTGTGAACTAACTGACTTTATAGTTATGGTAGTGGTTATAATTTTGTTGTGATAGTTGCATTGATTATTACTTATTTGGTCATGACCACCGTATGTGGTTATGATCCTCAATATGGTTACGATAACTGGTAATTGGTTATGATCCTACTGATAGTTGTGGTTATTTGGTTTAGAAACACCACCACCCTTTGTCCGTGGTCTGGAGGAGCCCAAAATATGAAACATAGGTGGATTGTGGCAGCCAACCAGGTGGCGTCTAGTTATGGACATTTGCGAACAATTTCTGCCTCAATCCCACCCATGTAACTGTGTGGTCTGTGCTGCCCCTGCCGGTTCATTGAAAGTCCCTTCGAGATCGTCTTCCAGTGCTGTCTTCTTGGGCAGGTGTTGTTGCAGCTCAGCTTCTGCTGTGTCTGCCTGGTCAGCCGGCTGCTCTGGGGGGCACTGGTACCGGCGCCTCCCTCATCTGTTTCCTCCACAGGGAAGTCGTCGTGGAAGCAGCTTTCTCCTTCAGCCTGCAACACATCATGGTGCTGGCCTTCCTTGAGATGAGATTGAGTGGAGAATCACGGGTCTAATGCAGTGCACTTGTGTTCCCCAACATACCTGACAGGTTATTGAAGATTGCTGTCTTCATGAGACTCACTGTAGGGGAGTCTTCTTTATCAACCGTCGTGCTCTGCTCCATCATGTCCATCCATCTTAAAGGGCACAATGACAGACACAGTTGGGCCTTTTTCGTCACTCATCGGTGGCTGCTTCAGAGGCTTAAGAAGTTTCACAATGTCCACAGCATCACAGATGTCAGAATTATCCATAGTGTCGAGCATTCACGTGCATTTGGTCGGACATATGTTCCAGCGTGTTACGATGTCCATGATTAGCTTGTGCTTGCTAACATTCTGGTTGAGTGGTGCTTTCTGTTTTGGATTCGAACACAGTGATGGCTATGGGACTTCAGTGGCTGTGAGAGTTCGGCATTTTGACGCAGGGAACACTCACAGTTGCTTGGGTTGCTCGACGTGTGGGCAGCAAACGTGTTTGACGTGTGGGGAAAACCCTGGATATGGGGCGGCAATCCGGCCTCCCTCACCGCAATGTCCATGTTCCTCGCATTGTCTGGGATGACAAGTCTGTGTGGAGCCCTTTTCCAGCTCCCACTCCGTCAAATCCTCTTTCTAAACTTCAGCAATGTCGGCCCTACCGTGCGTTTCAGAAAGAAGTTTGAAGAACAAAGCTAACCCTTTCCCAGAAGGTAGCTGTGATGTAATATAACTTGGCGTGACCCTGGAGGTCAAGCCGTCTGTTGCGATACATATGCTATCTGCCTCTCTAAGACCCTGAACCGCCTTTGCTTTGATTTCCCTGTAAAGCTCTGGCATCACCGTTCAGCTAAAATGCAGAGGGTGATGGGATGTAGTATTTTGGGTCCAGTGTATTGACCAACAGACGAAAGCCTTCCTTTTACAACAACAGAAAATGGCTTATTGTCTTTTGCCATTAATACACTAATGCTCCTTGTAATCTCCTCGGCCCTTGCACTGGTTGGTGTGAGTGGAGTTCAAATCTACTTGTCAGTG
>OLKM01000091.1:482162-484662 GCA_900291075.1 Melanogrammus aeglefinus
GACCAAAGCACACGAGGCCAAATCACGCCAAAGCCTCGCCAAGCCAGACCAAAACACACCAAGCGGCCATCTTATATTAAACAAATTGTGTTTTCCTTGTTAGACACTTTCTATTGCTGGTTTTCACAAGTGCATGAAGTTTAACTTGGATTAACTCTCTCTCTCTCTCTCTCTCTCTCTCTCTCTCTCTCTCTCTCTCTCTCTTCTCTCTCTCTCTCTCTCTCTCTCTCTCTCTCTCTCTCTCTCTCTCTCTCTCTCTCTCTCCCCCTCTCCTCTCTCTCTCTCTCTCTCTCTCCCCTCTCTCTCTCTCTCTCTCTCTCCCCCTCTCCTTCCTGGGCTGTGAGTGGAGCCTGCAGCAGTGTGACAGCCGGTCTGAGCTGCATCACTACCTGTGGAGGGGAGTGACTGTTACTAAGCAGGTAATATATCTCCCTGGATACCACAGGTGTCTTCCTAAAGTGGTCTGGATCAGATAAGCAGCAGACACGCCCTCAAACCCTACAACCCCTTACAACACCTCATCTACCAACCACTTCCTCCAGAGAGAGGGAGAGAGGGAACCCATAAAGAAAGTATGGGGCCAAGAGGATGCCGCGGTAGCCCCCTGATTGAAGTCTTTCTGAAGGGGAGAGCCTCCCTAATGATTCAACCAGGGGGCATGTTGAAGGAGGCTAACAGTCACTTCCCTAACCAACAGAATAGCACCGGCTGTCTCTGATGTGAAGGAAGGGGGCTTGTAAACATCATACCTGATGTGGAGATGAGACGCATGAAACAGAGAGAATACATGAGACATAGAGAGACATAACATAGAATGAATATAACAGAACATAGAACAATAGAGGGAACATATGGCATTAGAGCATGGCGAGGACCTAGAGAGAGCATAGGAAGAACATTTCAGAATATAAGAACATAGAGGGAACCTAAGAACATAGAAATACCTTAGAGGCAACCTAACAACATGCAAAGAACATAGTTAAACACAAGAACATGGAGAGACCATAGAGAGTACATAGGAAGAACATGGAGGGAACATGGAGAGTACATAAGAAGAACATGGAGAGAACATAGAGAGAACCTTAGAAGATAAAGAGGACATACGAAGACCATGGAGAAAACGTAGAGGGAGCATAATGTCTAGATGGGCCAACAAGACAGCCAGATCTGTAAGTACATCAGGCAGACAGGTATTTAGGCAGACAGACAGACCTAGAGGTATTCAGGTTGACAGGTTTATAGGTATGTACAATATGTGGGCAGACAGACAGCTGAAGGTAGGGGGGCTTGTTTATTTATCTGAGGAGAGCAGAAATAGACAACGTGTAGGAGGAGGAGGAGGAGGAGGAGGAGGGAGGAGGAGGAGGGAAGGAGGAGAGGAGGAGGAGGGAGGAGGAGGAGGAGGAGGGAGGGAGGAGGAGGAGGAGGAGGAGGGAGGAGGAGGAGGAGGAGGGGGAGGGGGGGAGGAGGGAGGAGGAGGGAGGAGGAGGAGAGGGAGGAGGAGGAGGAGGAGGAGGTGGAGGAGAGGGAGGAGGAGGAGGAGATGGAGGAGGGAGGAGGAGGAGGTGGAGAAGAGGGAGGAGGAGAAAGAGGAGGAGGAGAGGGAGGAGGAGGAGGAGGAGTTGGAGGAGAGGGAGGAGGAGGAGGAGAGGGAGGACGGGGAGGAGATTGAGGAGATCAGGCTTCATACCTGGGAGGATAATGACTGACATTTAGGCAGCAGATGAGTGTGTGTGACTGCAACTTGAGGTGTGTTTGGTGTATGTGTGTGTGGATCAACTAGTCATGACAGGTGACTTTTAATTATTTCCGTCTGTTTCCAGACGGAATCAGGCCCAGTGAATCACTGATACCACCTACAATAGGATTAAAGAGCTTTCACACAGCATTGTGTGTTTAATGATGTGCTTATAATCTGACGATTCAGACTTACCCCCCTGTCAATACATGTGTGTGTGTTTTAGCATATTTGTGTGTGTGTGTGTGTGTGTGGCATATTTGTGTGTGGGCACAAGTGTATGTGTGTGTTTGTGCATACATCATATGGGTGTGTGCGAGTCTGAGTGTGTGTCCAGGCATCTGAAAATCTCTTCTTCCTAAAATACCTTTGTGGTTTGCTGTCACACACACACACACACACACACACACACACACACACACACACACACACACACACACACACACACACACACACACACACACACACACACACACACACACACACACACACACACACACACACACACACACACACACACACACACACACACACACACACACACACACACACACACAGCAGTGCCGGCTTGGAGACCAGACGTAAGATGTTTAACCACACTTGTGAAGTGAATATTGGAGGTGTCAGGTTCAAACTTGTTTTCTGTTGAGCGTCAACGCTTCAATGGGTTTGTGACTATTTGAACAAGAAACCCTAATGTTTAAATTAAAAACTCTTCAATGTCACAAGTGTCAAATTAGTGACATGGTAAAGAATATAACT
>OLKM01000091.1:489662-497162 GCA_900291075.1 Melanogrammus aeglefinus
ATGGACACCTCGTCGGGCATTATCCCTTACGTATATAATATTATTATTATGTTATATTATAGATATAGAGCTCCAGGAGTCAGTAAACGGCAACAATCCCTTCTCCTCCATGCTGTGGTTCAGTCTGACAGCTCATTGGTCAATGGGCAGCAGCTCATTTGCATTAAAGCTACAGACACCAGAAACAGCACATTCCAAAGGGACTGAAGCAGAGGGGAATAGCGGTAGGCGAGATTTTTTTCCCCTAAAAGATATTTCCAGCAGAGCGCTTCAAAAACATGTTTTCTGGAACTCGAATACTATGTTTAGGCCTACTAGTTGGGAAAACACCATAATATGTCTCCTTTAAGAACTGCATCTGACTGGCAGGTAGACTTGCTCATTTCACTGCTAATGTTGAGCATATGTTTTTTTAGACTAGGTCTACTGATTCACATTAAATGATAAATATATAATTTATGCCTCTTTGGTGTAAATAGGATTTGCACCTTCATGCAATGGACTCTTTATAGGCATCGTTGTGATTTTATTCATTTGAAATAAGTTCCTCTTTTTTTACTCACTGTCACTGTATCAATGGGCTTCACAGGCCCACATCATATAACCCCCTAACCCCACGGCCTCTAGCAGAGAAGGGAAACTCCCCTACCCCAGAGAAAGCTTCAGAAGGAACACAGAATGTGTATCTTCACGGAATCATTTTTCTGCCATTTTTTCCTCCTGGCACACGTTAAAGGAAGGACATTTATTTGAGAAGTATTTTCATGTCATGTTTGTTGAAATTATCTTTGAAATATGGACAGCAATCAATACATCCAATGCTGACTAAAGAGAGAAATCAATTTGGTGTCTGTGGCAGTCACACACTTGCAATAAGCTGTCCAATAAATCCTATTGGAATTTCTGGATGGCTTCCCTGTCTGTCTACATACCTGTCCGACTGACTGCCTTTACTCAGCCCATGGGCCTGTGACTCAAGCGGTCTTTCACAAGTCTAGGTACACCTATTGCTAAAGCTAGCCAGCTAGCCTCTGAAATGAGGAGTGGCATATTTTGAGTTGGATGCCTTCAAAATCGATCTTACTCCGGCTGGTTTATCCAAATGGCCTCCCCTTTAGTTTAACTAATCACAAAACAAAACAAATAAAAAAAACACGCTTACCTCTCGCCAAGCTGTCAAACTGGTTTCCACGGCAACCTGCGTCAGATCCCCCCCCCCTCCCATTACCGTTAAGATACCCCCTCCCTCCCATTATCGTTAAGATACCCCCTCCCTCCCATTACCGTTAAGATACCCCCCCCCTCCCTTTTCTTCCTATGTGGTTCATATACAAACAAAATCAAATGTATTAATTTCTGTGTTTATTTTTATTCGGTTTATTTTTAATCCGTGCGCATGTTCCATAGCGCCTGCATCGACTCAAAGTTAATTGTTTAGAAGCGTATGTTCACTTTTAACACCTTATCCTGCTCGTGTTGTGTGATTTTAGCGCCTGGGAACAATATCCTGGGTGTCCCTCCACGCTAGCTGTTAGCACGCCACAAAGATGGAGACGACGCGCAGCGTGGTCGTGTGTGTGGGGGAACCATATGGAAAAAAAACCTGAGTTGTTGAGTGTAATTGATGCTGAATACGTGTGTGTGTGTGTGTGTGTGTGTGTGTGCCGTGCGTGTGCGTGCGTGTGTGTGTGTGTGTGTGTGTGTGTGTGTGTGTGTGTGTGTGTGTGTGTGTGTGTGTGTGTGTGTGTGTGTGTGTGTGTGTGTGTGTGTGTGTGTGTGTGTGGCTTTCCTAACTTGTTGTGAATCCATATGGTTACATTTTGTATCAGCAAGTCCCTGTGTTGATATGTGTGCACGTTAATATGTTCTTTGATATAAATGGCTAAATGGGGTATTCATTGTGTGTGTTTGTGTGTGTGTGTGTGTGTGCTTTGCTGTGTATGGTGTGTGTATTGGTTCTGTGTTTGTGCATGTATGTATTTACACGTGAATGTGGTTCAGTGTGCACATATGTGTTTGTATCTGTGTGTGTGTGTGTGTGTGTATACGTGTGTGTGCGTGTGTGTGTGTGTGTCAGTGTGTGTGTGTGTGTGTGTGTGTGTGTGTGTGTGTGTGTGTGTGTCTGTGCGCACACATGCATTTGTGGGTTTGTGCGTGTGTGTTTTGATCACTTGTGATTCATTTTGCAGTTTTCCTGCTCTGTGAGAAATGGAGGCGTCTTCTTGGTTTCCAGTCGGGGCGACGCATGTTGCCACAACATATCCTAACCACTTCCCACTGCCAATCGTTACTAACTCACCACCAGGAAACACACGGCTCTTTGTCCTCCATGGGAGGCTGAGTGGTGCTCGTCCACTGGGGAGGACGCGATACACAGAAGACTCTCTTAAAATTCCACTGGAGACTTCTATGGCACATTTTTAGCGTCTGTTTGTGTGTGTGTATTTGTGTTGAAGTGCATACGTGCGTGTGTTTGTATGTGTGTGTGTGTGTGTGTGTGTGTTTGTGGTTTATGTTGGGTTGCATATGTGCGTATGTGGGTTTTGTGTGTGTGTGTGTGTGTGTGTGTGTGTGTGTGTGTGTGTGTGTGTGTGTGTGTGTGTGTGTGTGTGTGTGTGTGTGTGTGTGTGTAGTGTGTGTGTAGTGTGTGTGTGTGTGTGTCATATGTTGGTGCATATGTGCGGTATTGTTGGGTTTTTGTGTGTGTGTGGTGTGTGGTGTTGTGTGTGTGTGTGTGTGTGTGTGTGTGTGTGTGTGTGTGTGTGTGTGTGTGTGTGTGTGTGTGTGTGTGTGTGTGTGTGTGTGTTTCTTGCGGTGTGTGTGTGTATATGAACAGGTGTGTGTGTGCCAATAGCAATGTGGCAGAGATGGCCCCTCTACCACAGAAATGATGGTATTGTTAAAATGGTTCTGGCTTTACTGGAGAAATGACACACACACAGTCCCCACGTACAGACCAAACGGGTTGACAGTGTGGAAGTTTGACTTGAAGCCTACGATGACACTCTTAGTTTAATGACAGTAAATTACTCAATTGTTTAACAAACTGTTCCATTAATTTTGTGCCAGTGTCTTGGCAAAGCCCACAACAGCCTGTGTGTGTGTGTGTGTGTGTGTGTGTGTGTGTGTGTGTGTGTGTGTGTGTGTGTGTGTGTGTGTGTGTGTGTGTGTGTGTGTGTGTGTGTGTGTGTGTGTGTGTGTGTGTGTGTGTGTGTGTGTGTGTGTATGTGCGAGTATATGCGCGTGCGCGCGCTTTGCTGTTAATTTATGCAGGGTGCTACAACATTCCTTCTGTTAAGATTCTTCACTCCATAATAACTCTCCCCCTCTCTCTGTCCCTCTCTTTCTCTCTACCCCTCTCTGTCTTCTCTCTCTCTGTCTCACCCTCACTCTGTCCCTCTCTTTCTCTATCTCGCCCTCTCTAACTTCTCTCTCTCTCTGTCTCCCCCTCTCCCTCTTTCATTATCTCTCTCTTTCTCTCCACCCTCTTTCTCTTTCTTTTGCCATTGCCCTCTCTTCCTCTTTCACACTCCCCCTCTCCCTCTTTCATTATCTCTCTGTCTCCATCTCCCCCTCCCTCTCTCTCTCACTCTCTAACTCGTTTCTCTGTCACTCGCCCTAACAACTGTGACTGTTTTAATTCTGAATGCTGATTAGCTTGATTCAGCCCAGGACTCCTCGCTGGGCTCCCCAGCAGAGCAGCATGGGGCGTTTAGTCCCTCATTCATCACATCCAGTCTTTTAATCACCCTGTAATTACACACCACGACTATGGGCGCCCGCTCTGGACATTAGGCACGGTCCCCTTCTCTGGAATACAACAGGGAGTGGAGATTGGAGTGTTGTGGACCACGGGAAATAATCAATAGATTAGGTTTGGAGTGTGTTCTAATGTCGTTGAGTGCGCCGGCCCTAATGACCTCCCGGTGGCAGCTAGGAAAGATGGAAATGGAAATAGTGGGGTTACGTTAATGTGTACTTATTGTTATTCCGATGCCGTTTGTAATCAACCGTTTGTGTTGCCAAAACACATGATATCAGAACATTCCACCAAAACTTTACCAGAATTCATCTAAAACGTTTGAGACTTCAAGAGATCAAACGGATCACACACAAATAAAACCTCTCACTTGTGAAGGCAAAGCTTCACTCTTATCTTTCTGTCGTACTATCAGCATCTAATCCCGCCTTCCCCCCCAAACCCCCCCAACCACTCCATCTCTTGTTACGACGTTCAAAGCGGCGTGGCGGGGATAACATCATTTTGGGACCACAATCGCTCTCGAGTCCTGGTTTTGTCAATTAGACCGGCTAGTCACCTAATCTCCCTCGGATCTAGAGGGGTTTTGAGGGGCCACAATGGAGGGACAAGCGAAGCGCTTTAATGCCGTCTAATGACGTTACGGTAGGAACAGCCCCATGCGGCTGGGAACCTGGTAATCCTCCTCGGGGTCCTTTTTGGAGTTGGCCACGTTTAAACCCGGTGCCTCCCCTCCCGCTTGGAGGGCCGCCGGTAAGGCCCCCCCCAACAATAGGGCCCCTGCTGCCGGGGCCCGTCCACCCCTCGCTACGTAAACACCTCTCGCGTTTGTTGAGTCACGGCCGGGGGCCCCGCACCGTGTCATTATTATTTTAAGAGAAATTCAATTAGCGGACAGCGGCCTGGTTGTTGGTCACTTCCTCTGGTCATTGTTAGGCTGCGGAGCCATGCTGCCGGAAAACCTGGAAAACTGGACTTTACAAGAAGGGGGTGGACCGACATCCTTTGGTTGGGGATTGACGCCAGGCATTCCATTGCAAATGGCACTAATGCACTCCACTCTTACTACATTACTAAGCAATGGGTTGGCCCAGGACTGGCCAACAGGATCATGGTTAAAGAGTGTGCTCTTCACGGGAGCTCCACAAACTGCTATTTCCTTTTTCTCTTTGTTCCTTGAGCTCTGAATGCGGCAGAACTGTGCCAGCAAACCCAGATGAGGGGTTCATGTCACAGGCGGGATTTGTCCCGAATTCCAGGCGGAACAGTTTGAGTCCCGCGCCCAGCCAGTTCTCTAGAACGCCTCCCCGCTCATTCAGATCAGAGCAGGACTCTGCTCCTTCAGCTCATTACGGCCTCCTCCATTCAGCTCCTGGTAGAGGAGGAGGTGCCAGCGAGCTTTGATGAACCTGTCCTCCCATTTCCGGGGACTAAACTCCTGCCAAATCCTGACGAATGCCTCCAGAAGTTCCTTTGTGGGATTAGAGGAGGGAGGACAATGCTGGGAGGGACTCTGAGTAAGGTAGGTGTCTGTGGTGAACCTTTGCGCTTGTGGGGGGGGGGGGGGGGGGGGGTTACTACTACAGATGTCAAACTCTTAATTTGGTGTCAAATCCTCATAATGCGGATGTCTCTCACTGAGCCTGCAGAACAGAGAAGAGGGAATAATATGTGGAAGGATCGGAACGGTTACTCCAACCACTCTGCTGCTAAACGATTAGCCCCCATCTGATTTCCTATCCGAAAAGATTTAGAAACAATTTTTGGGTAATTATATTCATTTCTTGATGTCAAACCTCGAAGCAGGAGAGAACTTATCTTTTGATCTTGTTTTTTTTTCCAAAGTGGATTATTGACCTTTTGTGATTTTCAAACATCAAGTGATTAAATTGTCTCAAGCACTTTATTTAAATCAATTACTGTAATTGGAATAATTGCTGTGCATAATCACGGCTGTTGATTGATTTCATCGGGTTCACCCTGGAGGAGATTTAGAAGTGGACTGTTCCCGTTTACTTAAAATACTGTTTTCATCAACCAAACCTGTTATTAATTTACCGTAATGTTCAGAGCCACTGCAGCTTGTGTTACTAGATACAATTAACTCCTTAGAATATATTGCATAACTAGATTGTACAAATATGACGAAATTAAAAGGTAATTGTAGGGTATTTCAGGATAACATCAAGGAGAATTCAATTATACCACTTTGATCAACAGGTAATAGACCAGCTTCTCAAATCATCTGTAATTTCACATTTAACACCACTCCACTTCAGTCCACTTTGTAGTTTCTTCGGTGTTCAGTGTGTCCTCCCCCCAACACCAACACTCTGCAGCATACACTCTACTCACATCCAAAACATCATACCCACCCTGACCCCACGGACCCACTCCCCTACCCTCAACCTCCCACACCCACATCCACCTTCCAACACAACCACTTCCTTCACCAGAAGGACCCCACAGCCCACACATCCACTCCCCTCACCTCCCACATCCACTCCCCTCACCACCCACGTCCACATCCACTCCCCTCACCACCCACATCCACTCCCCTCACCACCCACATCCACTCCCCTCACCACCCACACCCACATCCACTCCCCTCACCACCCACATCCACTCCCCTCACCACCCACACACATCCACTCCCCTCACCACCCACATCCACTCCCCTCACCACCCACATCCACATCCACTCCCCTCACCACCCACATCCACTCCCCTCACCACCCACACCCCTCACCACCCACACCCACATTCACTCCCCTCACCACCCACACCCACTTCCCTCACCACCCACATCCACTCCCCTCACCCCCCACACCCACATCCACTCCCCTCACCACCCACCTCCACCCACATCCACTCCCCTCACCCACACCCACATCCACTCCCCTCACCCCCCACACCCACATCCACTCCCCTCACCACCCACACCCACATCCACTCCCCTCACCACCCAACTCCACCCACATCTACTCCCCTCACCACCCACACCCACATCCACTCCCCTCACCACCCACACCCACATCCACTCCCCTCACCACCCACCTCCACCCACACCCACATCCACTCCCCTCCCCACCCACACCCACATCCACTCCCCTCACCACCCACCTCCACCCACACCCACATCCACTCCCCTCCCCACCCACCTCCACTCACATCCACTCCCCTCACCACCCACACCCACATCCACTCCCCACACCACCCACACCCACATCCACTGCCCTCACCACCCACATCCACCCACATCCACTCCCCTCACCACCCACATCCACTCCCCTCAACACCCACACTCACATCCACTCCCCTCACCACCCACCTCCACCCACATCCACTCCCCTCACCACCCACACCCACTCCCCTCACCCCCCACATTCACTCCCCTCACCACCCACATCCACCCACATCCACTCCCCTCACCATTACTGATGGCTCCTTCGCAACCTAATCAGTTCGAATGAACAAATCTTTAAAAAGAACAAACCAAACTGATTCTTCTCTCTCTCTCGTTCGTCTCGTTCGTTCTCAGACTCGACTCCTCCCAGACCCACTAGTCGCTGACTCGCTGACTCGCTGTTCGTTCACTTACTGTCAGTGGTGAAGAGGGAAAAGGGCTTAGTGAGCGAGCGTACGATAATACGATTCAATATCAGTGAAATGGTAAATGCATGCTGTCTTTGCACTTTCTGTGTTATGCCAGATTGATCAAATATTTCAATGTCTCGTCA
>OLKM01000091.1:502162-529662 GCA_900291075.1 Melanogrammus aeglefinus
GGAGAAATCTCCTCGTAGATTTTAATTAGGATTCAAGGCCCTTTGATGGTTTACTCCAGTGTTTGGTCCAAACCTTTTCTGGGCTCATGTTTCCCCACAGCCCACCCAGTACAACTGCAGTCGCACTTCACCCACATCGAGCCAACCAAGACTAATGTTTGAACTAAATCACATTATCATTTAGTGTCAATATTGATATGGTAGTTGCCTAGGTGTTTCAATTGCTTATTGATCAGCGACAATCAATTTCTAATGAATTAATGACAAAATGTCGGTTTTATTTTTATGTTTTCTAGGAATAACGAAGAAAAATCAAATTTTTTACAAGTACCCCTTGGATCCTGCTCAACTTTCCCCGAGGTTCAATGATGATGGTTTTTGAGAAACTTGTGAATATTTATATATACAACTTATCTATGCTTGTTTATGTCTTATCCATTTCAATCAGCAAGTGGCAATATAGTTTTTTTTGGTGGGGAAGCCTTCCGCAACCTTAGGAAACCATCACAACGTCATGCATTTGTTTCATCCTTTATTCCACGCCGATGCCCAGGTGGCCTTCAGAATGATGTTGACCCCAGTCCACCGGGGGAGTCCAGAAGGTTTGCCCACCCAGCTAACCAATATGGGGATCATTGGTCCAGCCCTAATCCATAGTCATAGTTTGAGTCATCTCAGAATGATCTCTCCTCCCTCTGAAAGCAAAGTTAGCCCCAAGTGGACTTTGTAGGCAACTCAAACAAAAATGTACCAACCAGCCACAAATATTCTTTTTGCCCGGAATGGGCGGGGCTGAGGGCTGGTGGCTGAGGGCTGGGGGCTGGGGGCTGGGGGAGAGAAGTTTCCGGTGTCGGTGTTCTGACTTGCTGTGGATGTCTGGCATTGGGATGTGTTATAATTACAGAAGACTGACAGGACATCTTGAGGGCATCCTGATGAAAGGCAGCCTGTAACATGACACCCCTATATTAATCCACCGAGCCTTCTGTTATTTATTTATGGAATACTCCTTGTCAGATCTCAGTGCTGTAAGATATTGGTCGGCCTTTTGCTTTCATCAGAAATGTCTGAATGGAGCGCAACGTCATTTTTATTGGACCCGAAGAGAAGCGAAGAAAGAGGAAGGAAAGGAGAAAAAAGTAGAAGTGGAAGCTATATATCATAATACATTATACAGTACACGAAGCAATGTACAGAGGGAAAGAATGTGTGTGTGTGTGTGTGTGTGTGTGTGTGTGTGTGTGTGTGTGTGTGTGTGTGTGTGTGTGTGTGTGTGTGTGTGTGTGTGTGTGTGTGTGTGTGTGTGTGTGTGTGTGATATGTGTGTGTATGTGCATGCACACACAGTATGTGTGTGTCTGTGTATGTGTGGGTGTGTGTGTGCATGTGTGTGTGTATGCACACATACAGTATATGTGTGTCTGTGTGTGTGTGTGGGTGTGTGTGTGTGTGTGTGTGCATGTTTATCAAGTACTGTATGTGGATATATTTCCGTCTCATTATGAAAGTAGTGCAGGCTGACTAACTGCTAACAAGAAATAAATCATCCTTACAACTCCCTCGTTTCCAGCATCCCTATCAAAAGATTGTGACATATAGGAGACAATAGACATGATGGTTGATATTCTGACAACCTAACTCTTGTTTCCCTCCCTCTCTCTCTCTTCTTTTTTTTTTACCAACAATCTGTTTCTATTTTTTATCCCCCCTGCCTCGATTCGCCTTTTTTCCCTCCGCATCACACTTTCACTTACTCTCTCTCTCTCTCTCTCTCTCTCTCTCTCTCTCTCTCTCACATCCCCATCTATCTCTCCTTCAACACGCCTTCTCGCTCATCCCTCTCTCTCACCTCTCCCCCCCTCTCTCCCCCATCTAGTCTTACCCTCCCTCCTTCTCTCCCTCCTCTGCTCCACATCTCTCGCCCCCCCTCTCTCCCCGAGTCTCCCTCCCTCAACCTCATCCCTCTCTCTTTCTCTCCCTCTCTCTTTCTCTCGCCTTCTTTCACTACTTCCCACCACTCTCCCTCTCTCTCCCCCACCCCCATTGGTCCCCCTTCGCCCCCCCGACCCCCTCTCACCCACCTCCCTCCCCCGTCTCTCTCCCTCCCCCCAGCCCTCACTCTGAGTGTGTGTGTGTGTGTGTGTGTGTGTGTGTGTGTCTGTGTGTGTATGTGAGGAGAATGATGAGCGCGGGACACAATCAAGTGGAAGGCGTGTGAGGGGAGCGGAGGCTTGTCTTAGCGTGCCATCTGTCCTCGGAGCTGACGTTGGCTCTAATTACCGCGGCTCCCCTGGCTAATGCTCCCTCATTAGGCCACGAGAGCATGTGCAACCGACACAAGCACCGGAGAGAATTTGCGCTAAGAATGCTAGCTAGAGCCATTATGGGATCAGGAAATCTGTCTGGTGCGAAAGGCAATTCACACTAGCGGCTAAACGCTCATTTTGCTTTCTCTCTCTCTCTCTCTCTCTCTCTCTCTCTCTCTCTCTCTCTCTCTCTCTCTCTCTCTCTCTCTCTCTCTCTCTCTCTCTCTCTCTCTCTCCTCTCTCTCTCTCTTCTCTCTCTCTCTCTCTCTCTCTCTCTCTCTCTCTCTTCTCTCTCTCTCTCTCTCTCTCTCTCTCTCTCTCTCTCTCTCTCTCTCTCTCTCTCTCTCTCTCCCTCCCTCCCTCCCTCACCCTTTTGTGCTCTCTCTCTCTCTCACCCTCTTGCTCTCTCAATCTCCCTCTCCCTCACTCACTCTCTCTCTCACTATCTCTTTAGCTTTCCCTCTCCTCTCTCTGTCTCTCACACTCTATCTCTCTCTGGCTCCTCACTCTATCTTTCTGGCGCTCTCCCTCCCTCTCTCCTTTTCACTCTTGGGTGTTCATCTGTGGTGGAGATGTTTTTAGTTAATCTGGTCCAACCGTCACCTCCACCCCAAACAAAACAGTTCTTGAGTCAGGAGCCCCGATCCAAGCCTGACACACACACACACACACAAACACACACACACTCACACACACACACACACACACACACACACACACACACACACACACACACACACACACACACACACACACACACACACACACACACACACACACACACACACACACACACACACACACACACACACACACACACACACACACACACACACACACACACACACACACACACACACACACACACACACGTAAACACACACATGCAAACGCACACATGCACGCAAATACACATGCACGCACACACAATCTCAAACACAAACCCAGACCCTCAAAAACATGCACACAAACACACTTGCACATACATACAACCACTGCACAAATTTGCACACAGCTATGAGTGCAACAGCTACAAGAATGCACAGACAGACTACTAAATATGGGCACACAACCAGATCCATACACCAATGCAAGCGCACATCACACACACACGTCTACTACCCATCCATGTTAACCAGATCAGTATTACAGTATATAGTCTCCTATACATCAGTGCATTCATCAGTATATATAATGTCTCTCTATACATCAGTGCATATTATTATATATATATATATATATTATATATATAATATTATATATATATATATATATATAGTACCTTAGTACACACACACACACACACACACACACACACACACACACACACACACACACACACACACACACACACACACACACACACACACACACACACACACACACACACACACACACACACACACACACACACACACACACACACACACACATTCCAGCAGTATTAAGTTAATTGCTGCAGGAATCAGCAATAGTTAACCAGCATGTGGTAAGGATTCTCATAATCTGTCTGAAGTCATTGTTTCCCCAGCATGTTCCCAACAAGTGCTGAGGCAAGTGGTTAACCGAGAACATAAGAGAAACAGAGAGAGATCCTTATCTTCGCCCTTTGGTACGACATGTCAAGGGCTTGTAATTTAAAGCAGATGTCATCAAAAACAAGATTTATCATAAGGGGGATAGAGTAGTAGAACTGAAATCCAAACGACTTGAGGTTTAGTTACCACAAGGTTAATTGGATTGTGGTTAAATTGTGAACAATTTGATTTATAGATACACAAAAACTCCACATGATAAGCTCTGCTTCCACTAAAACTCAATAATAAAATAGGGAAATGATATCTAGGAACTCCGTTTGGTGTCGTCCTCTTCCCTGTCAATCCTTACCCTGGGCCCAACAGGATGTCAGACCCAGACCCTACTTAGGCACCAAGTAGAGTGGTGCCCAAGGGGGGCATGATTCCCCCCCCACTGGACCCTGGGTGTCTCTGTACTCGGGGCCCACACTGGCACCCAGGTCTATGCAGTAGTAGTCCAGCTGGGAGAGGCTGGCCTGACCATAGCTGTCCCACCTGACACCTTAAGGGGACTACACACCTCCCAGACTCAAACCAACACTGCCTCTATCCAACCACCCTGAGGCCACTCGTCTAACCCGTTCAGCAGAAAAGTTGCATTGAAACACAGACTACTGCCAACTACACAGTAGCTTGTACTTTCTAGGCTTGCTCGAGATGCAATATGTCTCCTTAACATCGGGTGGCACAAGTCTCGTGGCAGTAGTGTGCCCCTCCCGCACAACGCGCTGATTCGTAGTTGGTAGTGTACGGGCAGAATCAGTGTAGTCAGCGTCAGCGTCAGTGTGCTAGTGCAACATGGTCTCACAGGAATCCGTGAAATGACTACGGACGCTTAACTCAAAATCCAGGGGATCATCACGGAAACACGCCGATTTCCGTGATATGAGCACGGAATTTGCTCAAATGCAAGTTAATGACACTGATATTCCGTGGCATACACACAGACCCCCGTTTCGGTCCAACAATGAGGCTACAAAAAGTCTGTGGGATGCAGAAACTGGTGGTAAATGCACTATTTATAGCACTTTTATCCAAAGCTCCTTACAATTAATACCTCACATTCACAAACCTGCTCGCCGAGAGCAGTTAGGGTTTTTTTCTTGCTTAAGGACACTTCGACATGCTGCGGGGATGAGCTGGACTCGAACCCGGAACGTTTTTTTTCTTGCTTAAGGACACTTCGACATGCTGCCGGCAGGAGCTGGACTCGAACCGGGAACCTTCCGATTGCCAGGAGACTACTCTACCTCCCAAGGCTCCCATGACCCCCTGTTGATTCACGTTCGTGCTCTGGGTCACGATTCACGTTCATGTTGATTTCAATCCGTGAAACGGGAGGGGCACACTGACGCGAACCCGCGTCAGTGTGCTAGCGAACCCGCGTCAGTGGGCTAGCAGCACACAACCAATCAAGAGATTCCGATGGCTCAAATCCGCACCCGCCAACGCTCTCAGGCTTTACATGTTGAATCGGACCAGACGCCATCCGCGCGGTTACAAAAGCTTCCAACACACCGTACAGATTTGTTCCCGAACTCGTCCGAGTCTCCCCAAACGTTTCAGATGGCCCACGGTTGGCCAGTGTGTTCCACGCCTTAGCCCCCCGGTGGACCACTGTCCTTGAGCTCGCCCTGCCATCCCAACCACAGCCGGCCCTAGCTGCTGGTTGAATCCAGCTAGATGGGCTAACAGGGAGGCTAGGACAAGGGGCTATCAGGGAAGCTAGAAGAGAGGTCGGCATGAATTCTACCTGGGGATGGAATTGGAGATGTTAACAGGAAAGCAAGCATGGATGCTAGTTGGAATGGTTGGAGTGATGCTAGTTCTGACGCGAGAGGAACTAACTGGAACCCTTGTAACAAAGCAAAGTGCGATATTAGCATAGAGGTTAGCAGAGGACTAGAGCTTAGTGTCACGGTGGCGCCCGCCAACGACCACTTTACTGGGTATGGTCCGCTTCATGCTCGATGACTTTACCAGGAAGTACTTGTGGAAGGAGACGTGGGTGGCTAGAGGCACGACAACAACCCACCTACACATAACAAACCTTTACACTGTTATTCTGCTCAAGGTGTTTCAAACTCCAATCTAAACAGGAAGTCAACCGACCGACCAATCTCTACTACTCCCCACGGACCCCCGGGCAGAAGCTTGGTTCCGAGCAGAGGAACCGGCCTGCCACAACACTCCCACGTCAGTCCCCTTCACATCGCCACCCTCTCCCGGTTGTCCCGGTAACCAGGCCCGGTCCCAGGCCCAGCACCAGCCAACCGCATCATCTGGGAGGGCTCGGGGCCCCACCCACCCGCGTCTGCTCAGGTCAGTCATTGGCCACCCAGGACGCCAGCCAGAGAGGAAATGGCCCCCCTTGCTTTCCTGTCTGTCACATGTATTTAACAGCATGCATTACATAACAGCACCTATCTATTCCGTAGGTTCTCAGGAAGTGAAATAACTATAAACGATTTTGATGAGATTTTGAGAGATAATCTACGGGAGCTGTCGCATTTGAACCAAATGAGAACCCGTTTGTGTGTATGTGTGTGTCTATTTGGTGTGTGTGTGTGTGTGTGTGTGTGTGTGTGTGTGTGTGTGTGTGTGTGTGTGTGTGTGTGTGTGTGTGTGTTGTGTGTGTGTGTGTGTGTGTGTGTGTGTGTGTGTGGTGTGTGTGTGTGTGGTGTTTGTGTGTGTGTGTGTGTGTGTGTGTGTGTGTGTGTGTGTGTGTGTGTGTTGTGTGTGTGTGTGTGTGTGTGTGTGTGTGTGTGTGTGTGTGTGTGTGTGTGTGTGTGTGTGTGTGTGTGTGTGTGTGTGTGTGTGTGTGTGTGTGTGTGTGTGTGCTGTGTGTTAATGAGGGTGTTTTATTGCATTGTATTTATTTTTCCACGCTGATTTCCAAATGATTTTGGTCAATACGGATTGTAAGTAATAATAACAATCCATTTCTTGTGTCCACATTCTGTATATGCTATGAGCAAGACCACTGATCAACAAGATGTGAAGCTGAAACCCAAATCCCACTTCTGGGACTAGTGACGGGTCAGAGTGTGTTCTGTGTTGGACTTTGAGGCTTCGCTCAGAGACAAAGTGCCACGTTCTCCATAGAGATCCTTCCCCTGTGTGTGTTTGTGTGTGTGTGTGTGTGTGTGTGTGTGTGTGTGTGTGTGTGTGTGCTTGTGTGTGTGTGTGTGTGTGTGTGTGTGTGTGTGTGTGTGTGTGTTGTGTGTGTGTGTGTGTGTGTGTGTGTGTGTGTGTGTGTGTGTGTGTGTGTGTGTGTGTGTGTGTGTGAGTGTATTGCTGTCTGCTTATGTGTGGGTGTGTGTGTGTATGTGTGTGTTCGTGTGTATGTGTGTGTGTGTGTGTGTGTGTGTGTGTGTGTGTGTGTGTGTGTGTGTGTGTGTGTGTGTGTGTGTGTGTGTGTGTGTGCGCGTGCGTGTGCGGACGAGTGTGAGGGAACTTCAGCCAACCCAGACATCTTGTGTGGTAGATTGTGAAGCAGGCACCCGGGAGCCATCTGCAGCTCGGAGACACCAGCCCCCAGCCGCCAAGCTGGACCACGCGTGGCCCGCTTCTGTTGTCTTTTTCGTTGTTGTTCATCTTCACAAAAGACAAAACGAAAAAAAAAGAGATGAAGAAAATCAATTCTTTTTTTTCTCTCCAAGAATAAGGTTTGGCAGTTGATCTGTGAATTGTATTTTGGGTTAGTCTTTCCAATATGCACATTTTTTTTTGAATGCTGAATGCTCTTTTTGCCATTTTTTATTCCCAAATTCTCCTCCAGGCTCTTTCCCTTCCTCTTTTTCCTCCTCTCTCTCCCCCTCAGCGTCTCCTTCCACTCCAACCTGCCTTGTGAAGACCACCGCTCACCTCACTTCTCCCCCACAGCCCACCTCGGCTGAGGAGGACCGAAGGGGTCCGCTGGTATGGAAGCAGCTTCAGGAGCAACCACATCTCTCACCGCGTCCCCTTTGAAGCCCCTTCAGGATCCAGAGCTCCCAGTCGTTTCCAGCGTTCCATATCTGGTGTTTCCGGTTCCGTTGGTTCCGTGCTGACGATGTCCCGGTACACTCTAAACGCCATGCTAGAGTGGAGGAGGTAATCAGAGGTGCGTTCAGAAGCGGCGAACATAGGCGAAGGCGAACGATTTTTAGACAACGTTCTAAAAGTTTGTTTTAAACTGTAAACAAACAAATGGCGACAAGAAAGGCCATTGTGTTAGCTGCAGCCTCCGTGATAATTGACGAGTTTACAGAAGAAGGTCTAGAAGTTGTCGATCTCGTAGAAAGTATACTGCAGAAAAGGAATTTGGACGATTCAAGAATAGAGGGCTACGTCAACGAAGTTGTGCGCACTTACTGCGATGCCACGTTCAGATCACATTTTAGGACGCACAAGACATCAGTTGAAGTACGTGTGTAGATAGGCTATAATGATTTATCTATTGCTTTATGTGTAGGAAAGGAATTAATATTAATCTCCATCTGGGAGCACATCTCTTGCAACCCGTGATCCGTTCTGCTTGCGGAGAACTACCTCTTCAGACAGTTTGCCTTATGTTCAAGAACGTTTCAAGGCATCGGCACACTTAACAGGACATGTTTCAAATCGTTTGCGAGCGTTCAAGGTGCATGTGTTCTGGTCCAATGATGGTCTATCTGGTCTGAATCTCTCCTCCTGTTACCAATGCTTATGCAAGAACTCTGACAGTCGAGGGTAAGAGGGGACTCTCATCTTTGTGTCTTGACGGTCATTGAGTAGCTCTCAGGGGCTGCTGGCGACAGGAACTACGGTTGAGATAAATGCCCAAGAATCGTCTTGGCTCGTCTCTTCCCCCTGCACTAGCCTGGTGCAGGGGGAAGAGACGAGCTAAGACGATTCTTGTGCAGTGGAACTCTTACATGACCTAGTGCCACGAGGTCATGCAACGGTCTAGGGTTCCACTGAGGTTACAACATCACAGCAGCAGAATGAATGCATATGTTTTTACTCCCTAGTTTATCTAGAGGTGTTCTCAGACCATTTCGTGAGACTGCACTTTAAATAATAAATGAATTGATTGATTGATAGTTAGATGTGTTGTTGTGTGTGTATGTTATGTTACAGCTTGTTTGTGGGTGTGTTTATGCGGGCGAGGTTGTGGTATACTACATGTGAGTGTGTGCGTTGCAGCGTGTGCACATGTTTCTCAGTTTTAAAGCTGTGTGTGTGTGTGCTTCTCAGCATGCCTGTGTGTGTGTGTGTGTGTGTGTGCGCATGCTTGGTGTGTGCTTGCGTGTGTATGGATGCGGTGCTGCCTGCTTCCTGGTGTTGTTTAGGAAGCGGCTGGGCAGGTGATGGTGACGCTACGACTTGCGGTGGCGGAGCTAACAGTCACACCTCCAGGAGGCAGGTGGGAAGCCACTAACAACAACCTGCACACAACCACCTCCTGAAACACACCTGCGCAGTATTGTGCTCCTGTTTGGGAGGCATCACTACCTGTCTGAAACTGTGTGTCTGTGTGTCTGTGTGTGTGTGTGTGTGTGTGTGTGTGTGTGTGTGTGTGTGTGTGTGTGTGTGTGTGTGTGTGTGTGTTGTGTGTGTGTGTGTGTGTTGTGTGTGTGTGTGTGTGTGTGTGTGTGTGTGTGATTGTTTGTGTGTGTCTATATACGTGTTTCTGTGTGTGTGTGTGTATGTTTGTGTGTGTGTGTTTGTTTGTGTGTGTGTATATACGTGTGTGTGTGTGTGTGTGATTGTTTGTGTGTGTGTATATACGTGTGTCTGTGTGTGTGTGTGTATGTTTGTGCTTGTGTGTGTTTGTTTGTATATGTGTGTGTGTGTGTGTTTGGTTTGTGTGTGTGTGTTTGTGTAAATGTGTGTGTGTGTGTGATTGTTTCTGTGTGTACGTGTAGATGTGTGTGTGTGTGTGTGTGTGTGTGTGTGTGTGTGTGTGTGTGTGTGTGTGTGTGTGTGTGTGTGTGTGTGTGTGTGTGTGTGTGTGTGTGTGTGTGTGTGTGTGTGTGTGTGTGTCGGGGGGGGAAGCTAAAGTTAAACAGTTGTTTGCCGCGAGAAGGGAATCTCATCTCTTGAGCGGGATGGAAGGTGGCAAATGCATGTGTGTCATCTCACGTTTATGTCACCTCTCACACCATCATCACGTGTGTTTGTGCTTGATTGTATGCGTGTTCTCTTTTTTGTGTGTGTGCGTTTGTGGGTGTGTGTTCGATTGTGCTCGAGCCACACAAATGCATTTTGTGTGTGTGTGTGTGTGTTTTACTCTATGTGTTTGTATGACCCATCAGGAACTTTATATGTTAATACTGCAGCATTATGAGTCAGTTTTACGACGGGTTCCTTTAATTAAATATGAGAGGCAATATGCTGTGCACCTCTTAGTCCTGATACCCATAATCCTTTACTGCTGTTGATTGATATTCTACAAGACAGGTGTTTTGGGGGTGGAGAGATGGAGAGATGGAGGGATGAAGAGAGAGAGAGAGAGAGAGAGAGAGAGAGAGAGAGAGAGAGAGAGAGAGAGAGAGAGAGAGAGAGAGAGAGAGAGAGAGAGAGAGAGAGAGAGAGAGAGAGAGAGAGAGAGAGAGAGAGAGAGAGAGAGAGAGAGAGAGAGAGGTGCGATGGAGAGAAGGTGTAACATGCTTACCTTGTTGACACCTCTGATAAGATAGCTGAGGTGTGTGTGTGTGTGTGTGTGTGTGTGTGTGTGTGTGTGTGTGTGTGTGTGTGTGTGTGTGTGTGTGTGTGTGTGTGTGTGTGTGTGTGTGTGTGTGTGTGTGTGTGTGTGTGTGTGTGTGTGTGTGTGGTGTGCATATATGTGTATGTGTATGTGTAGGTACCACACTGCCTTTCTGTGTGTGTGTATGTGTGCATGTGCCGAATGTACTGTATGTGTGTTTGAGTGTATGCGTGTGCGGGTATGTGTGCGTGCTGATGAATAATTGATTGGACCATTGCCAGAAGATATGAATGTCTGTTGGTCCGACTGAACGCATAGCCTTTTGATGACATCACAAAAATCGGGAGAATAATATGTGCACAAACCTGAAATCAAAAATATATCTGTTTATAGATGCAAGCTGCACTTGATCGACGGGGGAGTAAAACAATCCTTTATTAAAACAAGCCATAAACTATTAAATCAGAGTACACGGGTATTGGCTTAATGAGGCTAGTGCTTAATATATCGCCAGTCATAAGTTCCCTAACTACAGCATGATTCTGGTTTTCAATTGTTACAATTACAGTATACACGTTCACCATAGCCTAGATTAAAAGGTCTATGCCAAATGTTATTCAAGAACTAACTTAAACCCTGTCCGACTCCTCCTTCAATGAGGATAGTTGGCACCGAATCACCATTGGCATTTTTTAAGGTTGAAAAGTGTTTACTGAAAAGTTAAGCATGTGCAGACATAAGACATACATGGGTGCAGTCACAAAAGGTCTTATATATTGTGATGTCAAATCACAACGCTTCCATTTTGGTAGCATAGGGGCATCGGAATGTTAGCTAATGTGCTGGTAATAAGGTTGCCTCTGTTTTTTTGTAATTAAAAATATTTCTCATTATGTGAAGGTATTGTTGTGTTTGGGACATGGCCAACACAGTTGTCATACTCTAGGTTAAGGTATGTTTACACTTATTGAGGAACTCCCCCCAAATGGCAGAATATCTGCAACAAAGAATCCCATGGTGCAATCTGAGGTACAAGCCCTATATATGGCAGACCTAAGACAGAGATTCACAAGCACCTAAAGGTGGGGAGAAAAACAGCCTTAAGTAAGCTAACAATTGTCATAATATTACCGACTGCTAACAACATGTTCTACCCTCCCACCCTTTGCTCATTCCGAGGTTTCAGCTGTGATAGGGCCCAACCTGGGATTGTTGTCTGGGGTCTGGTGGTTCTAAAACTGCTGTGAACACATTATGATGGCAGCCATTAAATATATATTTCCTAGGAACTGTGAGCGGCAGCAGCAGAGCGGTGCGTGTTCGCCGCCCACCCTCTCTTATATCTGGGCTTCTTCAGAATCTGTTTTCCTTCGCTAAATTGGCTCGTCAAACACCCTTCCTCCTCGCTTCTCGTCTCTCATTTAAAAAGTGAGAAATTATAATTATCTGAATTATGCCTTTAATGATGCGTTAATTAGAGTCATGGAGTGAGATTATCCTATGAATTTTTACTTGTGAAATCCTGAATTCGAGTCACAGGATAAAGAGAAAGAGAGCGAGGGAGAGAGGGGGACAGAGAGAGAGAGAGAGAGAGAGAGAGAGAGAGAGAGAGAGAGAGAGAGAGAGAGAGAGAGAGAGAGAGAGGAGAGAGAGAGAGAGAGAGAGAGAGAGAGAGAGAGAGAGAGAGAGAGAGAGAGAGAGAGAGAGAGAGAGAGAGGAGAGAGAGAGAGAGAGAGAGAGAGAGAGAGAGAGAGAGAGAGAGAGAGAGAGAGAGAGAGAGAGAGAGAGAGAGAGAGAGAGAGAGGGAGAGAGAGAGAGAGAGAGGAGAGAGAGAGAGAGAGAGAGAGAGAGAGAGAGAGAGAGAGAGAGAGAGAGAGAGAGAGAGAGAGAGAGAGAGAGGGGCGAGAGAGAGACATTACAGGAGGGATTAGGTAGAGAGAGATGGAGAGACCAAGAAAGAGGTGGCAGAGAGAGAAGAAAAAAAGAGAGGGAGAAACAGTGTGAGAGAGGAAGAGAACAGAGAAAGAGGAATTGAGAGAGGCAGAGAGAGAGGAGAGATGGAGAGAATGTTGCTGTGCGCGCTGATTAGCACACCAGTAAATAACAGAACAGATTGTGGTGCATATGCTTACGATTACAACTTTTTGATGCAGCACTTTAAACTCACACCCACCGTCTTGTATTGGCACTTCCCAACGTGGGTTTTTTATAGCAGTCCAGTCATTTAGTTACATATTTCCCTCCTCAACTCCCATTTGTCACATAAGCAATTATATGCTCTCTTCTTGTTTGTTGACTGGCGTTGGTTAAGCTGCTAAGTAATGTAAAGACACTTGAGGGAAGGGCCTTGACAGTCCAGGCCAGTACCTTTGTCTCCTAGATTGGTTGATGCTTCCTGATTTATGACAGGATACAAGGACATCACACCTACAACTGGTACATGACGGACATGGCTTTCTCCACGGCCGCTCTTTGGGTCATGTCACACCATCCGAAGCATGTTAGTGTAAAGACGGTTGTTAATTCAAGTACTTCCACTGGGTGTTTTGGATCGTGTACAAGAGTGTTTCGACATCCAAGCGGGAAGGTACCAGGGTTCCACCTGTAACGTCTGCAAACCACCAAGACATCCTGGAGCAAAAAGGCCCTCTCATCCACCTATTCCTTAATGTCCTTTATCTGAATTCACTGTCAGTCCCTTTTTGATGAAAGCCAAATACGGGTTCTGGCCGTTGTTTTGACAGGTGGTCGACGGACCTTGAGAAGAAATGGTTGAAACATTCCGATGACAACACAAAATAGTTGATCTAAGGTAGCTAGCACAAAGCTTATTCTAAACGGTACATCTGCTAGTTTGCTGTCTTAGCACATCATGTTATATTATATATTATTATACTTTCCCTACCCACCAACATCGAAGAGCATCGTCCATTTTCTGCCCAACTTATTCTGTCTCGCCAGACTAATGAGGAACCCAGAAGGGATGTACAATAATTACCTGAAACCACATCAAACGCAAACACTGTTGAATTTGCCTAAAGTTTGCCTGTGGAATTTTACTATGGCGTGGACTTCAACCAAAAGATTATGAAAACCACAACATTTGCTCGCTTTGATCGGCAATATTACTTTATTGCTTTCTTGCTTGCTTAAGTGCTTAAATTCTTTATCCTTTAACAAAGGAATGTTTAATGGGGGTACTATAAAGTAATATTAGTAATCATATAATTGTGCCACTGTGAAACATTTACATTTCTTTTCACTAATTTCACTAATAGCATCGACATGGTTAAGATACTGATGATGATGATGACGATGATGATGATGATGATGATGATGATGGTAGCGATGATGATGGTGATGACGCCAGCACGTTCTATTAAGTATCCTACATCGCAGTTGACTCAACCCATTCTAAAATATCGGATTCTATTCATACAAATATCTTTATTTACCAAGTTGAATGGTTTCAGATTCACTTACAAAGCATTTGAAAGTGCATCATACCATTCCTCCGTAAAATCACTCAACAGGGTGGTTGATTATGATCGGTAAGAACATTACAACGTTTGTTTTTGAACGACACACATCAGGTAATAGCGCCCTTACCTGTGTCGTTCAAGGACAATCTGTCCCTTTGGAATATAAGCCCTTATCTGGTTTTAACATGTGATCCTGCTCAATATCAAAGAGATGCCTTGTTGCCAGACCTTCGTTTATTTTCTCACCTCAACTGTTAAAGTCTGGCGAGGAAACAGCCCAACGCCATAATTAGTTTGAGCATATCTGCTGAAGTATAATTCCCTGTATAGGGTCCCAAGGGGTGCTAGCTGAAAGCAGAGACAGACGAATATTGAAGCAGGCAGACGGGCATCCAAAGTAGTGTGCTGGCTCATTGCTTTTATGTAAAACACAATATTAGCCTTCTTGGTATAGGGCTTGTTGTTGAGATTTACATGGAAGAGCAGGACGAGAGCCACTGATCTTCCCCTTGACCCCAAGGGACAATTTCAGGCATCGTTTACAGGCAGAGTCCCATTCAAATACATGTTTCGCAATATCTTGAGTAACAAGGATTTTGTTTTGGCAGAACCATGGACGTTGGGTACAAGGCCTATTGTTCAGTAGTGCGGTAGGCTAATGGCATACGCAGTATTACATAGTATTACATACATGTGTTGTATTCTGCCTAACCATAGGGGAGCTGGAACATTAACTGATTACCATAGGCTGATAGGGTTTTGTATATTAGCTGAAGACAGATTTGACTGGGCCATTCCTTTGGATTGTCGTAAACAAACTTCATTTGTGTTTTCAATTCTATCATTACCTCTAATATAATCTATTAGAATAAAAAATATGTTAGATAATAATAGTCCCAAAATACCTTATTATATTTCCTATCACAATATATGCCATTGCTCTACGTATCATATCGTACTATCGTATATCACATATCTCTAACATAAACATATCATCCATCATTTACACAGCTTGTGTTACCTCGTGTTCTATTTTAAGCTGCAGGCTTTAGTGAACTCTGCCTCAAGCTTCTGTAGTGAAGAGTTCTTATTTTGTAGTGACAGGAGCTAAGAGCTCTTATTTTGCATTAATTTCCCCATAAACACCGGCAGGGATTCAAACCGACCAGTTGTTTGCACAGCCTCTCCATCGCTAGGCAAAATGCTAACCCACAATTAGTAACCCCACACTCTCACACACACTGTTTTGACAATGTGTGCGGTGCTCAAGTTATCTGTGCGACCTGTTCTAAGTGGTGACTGGGAGGTGGGGGCTTTATTGTGATTTGTTGTTTAGCAGCAAGAGACTTGGATGTTTCAAATGAAAAACACCGCACAGATCAGTTAAGTTTATAGACTGAGGTATGACGCTTGCAAGGCAGGAAATAAACACTCGCTTTCTTAGAAGATGGTACCACAGACGGAGAAATATAATTAGCAGTACTGTGTCAGCATGCCAGGTGCTCTTGCAGGGAGGTGATTAAGGATTACTTTATTTGCTCTGGGACTCTCATGTTGATGTGTGTGTTGCTGACACCGTCGAGGCAAATGCAGCTGAGTCTGCTTGTATGACGACACTCCAGTAAAAAACGTACTTCACGAGTGTATCGTATACTACACGCATACTCCAACATATTTCATGAGTGTACTGCAAACCACACAACATGGATGACTCAACTCGACTACAAACTTTAGGAGTATAGGCCTACTACACAACATATGACGACAACATTACAACATTACAGCATACAACATTCAACTACTGTTATGTTACTACTGTTACTATCCAACTACTACTATTATAATAATACTACACAATATACATTGCCTATGCCTATTCTGAGAAATATATAAGGCCTACTCCTGTTCAAAAAACACAACAACCAATGCATAAGAAAACAAATGGGAGAGACAATACTAGACAACATATGGTATAGTTGTGTTTGTGCGTTGGTTTTCACTCTGCTTTGACAATCTTCACAAAAATGCACGCACAAGCGAATGTGTGAGCGTGTGGTGACGGGCACGGCGCCACTGACAGACCAACAGTGACGCAAGTATGCGGACAAAGGGAGCGCTGGCCACGGAGTGGCGGCGAACGCTCCACGACAAGAGTTCCACTGTTGCCGAGGCTCCAGGTTGCCGTGGCTGCAGGTTGGCAGAACTAAACGGACCGTGCAGGGAGCATTTGGGTAATCCCTGCTTTTAATAACCCCGGCTGAAGCGCTTTGAATCGGAGGCGGCCATCTTTGGCCAACCACTGTGACCATGGCCCCTTGTATCTGGGCCGGGCCCTCTGCCCCTAAGATCCACTGTTCAAACTCTGCAAGGGAAATGAACCTGCTAATTTGCAGGATGTGGGATACTCCTCCCTTTCTCCCCCCGCCTCCCCCCGCTGCATTTTAAACATGCATGGCTGCAGCCAAACAAGCCCAGATGGGGAGGTGGAGGGCAGGACAAAGGGCTCAGTTTCACTGTTTGAAAGGACAGAGCCGGGGGATGAGGCCTTCTCCTAACCTGCTTGTACCTTTTAAACAAATTAGCTCTGCTGGCGGCCTAATTATGGCTGTGGCTTTGCGTCTTCATTCCGGGGTCCGAGAGAGACGCCCTGGCTTGGCGATGGCCCCACCTTATTAAATACTATCTATGAAGATAAGGAGTGTTGCGTCGATGTTAAGTCACTTTTAATCTATTAATAGAGAATATGTATGTTGCTGATTGTGATTTTGGTGAAGGAAAAACGGTACATCAGAAAATATATTGAAAAAAATAAAGTGAGATTTTTATCTCTTGCGTTAAAAATCTTACTTTCGATTGATTAAGTTACATTCAAATGTAACATTTGGATATTTTTCATTTCATTAGCTTGTAAAAAGGTTTCCCATTGTCCCACCTGTATGCAGGCCAGAGCTACTTTGCATATGGGTGGTGAAGTCGCTGTAGACTTCTGTTACATCACTGGCAGTTCTAACCTCAACTCCTAGACCTCAAATCCTTTATCAGTTAGTCTAGTCTGTTCCATGCTTTTCTATACTAGTGTGTTCTCTTTTCTATTTTCCCTAGAGTTTACATCCTGAGGCTCAACGCGTGATAGTTAGTTATGAATGTTAAAGTGTTTGTGAATATAAAACAGCTCATTCTTGTTGCAGTAGCGGCAACACTTTTATTAATTTTGGATTGTGGCAAACGATTGCCTTTCCTCTGAGTCCCATTGGTTAGCTAATTGCAATTCCTTAGATACCATTTTAGTAATTGGTTATGGGTTAAAAAAAGCACTACAGATAGATTGTGTGACTGCGTTCATCTCAACTTGTTAATTGTTGCAATATTCATTCTCTTTGTCTTGAATGTGATTAGCACAAAGCTAGCATTAAAGGAATGAAACAGTATTTACACGTTTATTCCCGGTGTAAAGAAAAAAAAAAGTGCATATCTTTCCATGTAATCTGCAGGTTTTCATTTTTTTCTAATGTAACACTTTCCTTCCGCGGCGGACTCAGAATAGAAACATACTTATAAAATATAACGAGTTGCACTTTCGCCCCGATTCCCCTCCTGTGGTACTCCCCGCCACGCTGCAGAGACGAGCGGCACGATGTCACATGGCTCCAGGCCACGAGAAACCACGGCAACGCTCGACGACGCTGTGGCAGGACACGCCCGCCGCCGCCCGCCACGTGAGGTCAGGTCGTCCCAGTTACAGGTGCGTTTACTGTGCATTCGTTGCCCGCCTTCTACGCCTCCTACTCTGTGTGTTGTTTTCTCCCCCAGACACACGTCGGTTCATGCAAATTAACCTCCATGAGATGTTCCCTCTTACCCCATCCCCCCCCCCCGCCCTCTCTTTTTCCTAACATTAATTAGCACAGTGCTAGCTTGCTCAATATTTGGTAACAGAATTTTTAGTCTACGGATGTAGATATTTTGCAGGATGTATCCTTAATTAGGCACAGGTACATGCTAACGAGGAAGTAGCCGCTTGTTTGAATTGTAGAAATCTGCATGTTCAGAGAGATTTAATTAGCGGTGACAAGACGTGGGATGGAAGCCAACGACGTCGGGCCAAGTGTTCATCTGTCTTATAGTGTCGTGATCAATCCTTGTGGTCTATCGTACTCTTCCCCCCTCGACACAAAAGTACCATAATCCAGTTGGCGTGGATTCTGTGGTATTTTACAAAGTAGCAGTGACTCAGTGAGTGCATGTCTTTCCATAATTCCAACATACAAC
The DNA here is from genome assembly GCA_900291075.1 of Melanogrammus aeglefinus. NCBI lineage: Eukaryota > Metazoa > Chordata > Actinopteri > Gadiformes > Gadidae > Melanogrammus > Melanogrammus aeglefinus. The sequence goes on from OLKM01000091.1 coordinate 520,469, forward strand.
TCAGATACAAACAAAAGCAAACGTAAAGATGACTTTATTCTCAATGACCCAAGCAAATTATTTTTTTTTTAAAAAGCAAATACTTTTTTTTTAAATGCAGTTTTAAAAATCGATTAGCACAGTGCTAAATATAATAGTTTGTATCAATATATCTGTAAATATTGAGCTTCTTGACATTTGCACATTAACATTTATTTCTCCAAATGTTACATTTTAACTTATTAGGTATGTAATAAACTCCAATCAAGCGATGTAAGGTAACGATCAGGATGAGGATGTTTAGGTCCAGCAGCCAGCCGCCCAGGACCCAAAGTAAAACCCATCATAAGGTACACTCACTTTTGCGTTAGCTGCAATTAGCACTCATTTTGGAATAAGTGCTAAGAAGATGAGTTATGACTCCTGAGTCATTCCGTGTTACCATGCAGAGAGTTCTCAGATATCTTCTCTTTTTTATAATCTTTTCAAATGAGAAATTAAAGCTACTACCAAAAATGTAATTACATTCAATAAATATAATAACCTCGTGAACTCACATACGACATAATTATACCTCTGCATTTAATGGCAGCCATAGGTTAAGTGCAGCACTCCAAAAGTATGAGTAGACGTACAGGTCAGGGCAATGGACATCCCTCGTCTACATCTTTATGTGTTTTCTGGTCCGGTTCAGATTTTGTTCATGTGTGTGGTACAACCTTTTCACATCATAAAGATCACCAGATGTCACTCAATCAGTGATTTTTGAACCAATGATACAAAAATTAAAGTTTTCCTTAAGTGTAATAATAACGGTAATTGTCATTTGTTCTTGCCCTCCCCTCATAGGCATACCTGAGCATTAACAACATTAATTCAAATTCATCAGCCAATAAACCTTACCCTTAGCCACTTTTCAGTTCCAACTTCAGGAAACTAAGCAGCCATCTTAGACACACACACACACACACACACACACACACACACACACACACACACACACACACACACACACACACACACACACACACACACACACACACACACACACACACACACACACACACACACACCTGACTCACGTTACGGACGAGATAATAAAACCTGCTTTGCACACACGCACACACACACACACACACACACACACACACACACACACACACACACACACACACACACACACACACACACACACACACACACCGCACACACACACACACACACACACACACACACACACACACACACACACACACACACACACACACACACACACACACACACACACACACACACACACACACCAATTGTTGATTTCCCGACAATTTACTTAAAAAAATCCATTGAGGCCTCTGGTATCTCTTTTAACTGTACCACCTAAAAGACCAAACGATGAACAGAAGAGGCAGACTTTAGTCAGACAGCCGAAATGCCTGCGGCCCTTTCTGTACCGATAATTAGCCCGGGTGGTAAAGGACATCTGTGCTGACTTGCACCCTGACAGGAAATTAATGACTGAGAAACTTCATATTTGCAACTTTACCAGAACTTGCTCACGTCATTCTTGACTGCCACAGGGCAAACAGCTTCACTGCCTGTCTCAGTGGTCGGGCGATATGCCAGTTAGGAAGTGGTCCTTTCACGTCGTTCTGCTGTCCACCTGGTCTCCGCCCACTTGTAGGCAGAGTTGCCTCACTCTGTTAAAGCAGTCTTTACTGCTGACTGTTTGACTGATGACTTTATCATCTGAACATTGAGGGAATTGGATATCGAACGTTTTAATTACATAGCTGTACAATGGCAAGGTTAGAGGTGTGTTTGAGTCCATTTTTAACACAAAATAAAACTTTTAGTCAAAATAAAGGATGACGGTTTGGATCCCTGGTGAGGTTTGAAATAAATACAGGATTTGTGTACAGGCTAAAACAGCCGAGTCTTGTTATTGGCTCGCTCGCTCCACGTGAACACGTCTTAGGTAAGTGAGACGGATGTAACCCTTTATGCGCCTCTCCCTGCGTTGTTACTGCTTAAATTGACAACACAGAGTTACCGCTACTGTAAATGTCACAAGGACTTTAGGTGGGAAATTTGCGGTACTCCGGGATTTTGCTCCCTGTTCCAATTCCATGTGTGAAAGGGAATTACCACGCATCGCCACTTGTGCGAACAATACCACACTATTAACGACAAAAGCATGCACAACTAGGCTGCTAGGCCTAGGTTGTGCTAGGTTGGTTATATTATGTATATTATATAATAATAATAATAAAAAAATATTGTATATAGCACCTTTCAGGACACTCAAGGTCGCTTCACAAGAGTGGGTGGTGAGGGTGTGTGTGTAGGCAAGTGAGTGAGAGTGCAAAATGCGCAAGGCGCTGGGTGGGGTCGTGAGTTAGAGGCCACAGGCCTCAGAGAAAAGGTGTGCTTTCGTGTACTTTCTGAAAGTCTCCACGGAAGGGGTACAGTGGATGTGGGGGGGGGAGCTGATTCCACAGAGTGGGGGCGGACATGCAAAAGGCCCTATATCCCCAAAGGTCATACGTTGGTTATGTCATGATAATTACCTTGTCATCACAACAGGCGGGGACAAAGATATTCTAATTTAATTACTTTCAAAGGATTACCAATGTGTTCATAAAGGTTACCTAGGAGATCCCTTCTACAAGGTGGTAGTCTTTTGCCGCTGTGATTAGGAGGGTTGTGACTGAGGCACCGCAGACAGATGAGGCTCCATGTAGAATACCCAGCACGAAGCAGCTCATATTCTGACAGCGGCACAACACAGGTGGTAGCCACAGCATTATCATAGTGTCGAAAATAGTTCCGAATATATCTTTGTGTTTGTAGCCAGATTACAAATGTGCCACTCATTTTAAATAAGCGATTATTGGGAGCATATAAAAAAATCTTTGGAAAATGATTCAAAGTGGTTTTTTTTTGTGCTTTAGTAGTTGTTATGTGTGTGTTTCTATCTCTCTAGATATGATGGACAACACAACAGCAAGCGGCCAGCTCAGCTGTTTTAAGAGTGCTTCTAGGGGTCCAGAATGTGATAGTTTCCATTGCTCTGGCAACTGAAACCTGACATGCCAACATGTTTGTGATGAGTGTGAATATCTGTTTGTATTCTAAATATGCCTGTAATTGGTGTTTATATATTTTCATTTGGTCTCGTTCACTGGTGCAGCAAGTCTGACCACATTGCTCTGAGTCGCCTGCACTAGCAAGATATTTTGTGTGTGTGTGTGTGTGTGTGTGTGTGTGTGTGTGTGTGTGTGTGTGTGTGTGTGTGTGTGTGTGTGTGTGTGTGTGTGTGTGTGTGTGTGTGTGTGTGTGTGTGTGTGTGTGTGTGTGTGTGTGTGTGTGTGTGTGTGTGTGTGTGTGTGTGTGTGTGTGTGTGTGTGTGTGTGTGTGTGTGTGTGCGTGTGCGTGTGCGTGCAAGTGTGTGTGCCCCCATGTGAGCTTGCGGTTATGTGATCATTTTCAGTTAGTGAACTGAATTAAATTCCAGAGACCAACAATGTTAGATAAGTTAAATACCTATTGGAAGTTCACATGGATTCAATTTATTTTCTATCCAGTGTAGATGTAGTCAACTAAACGGTTCACTGAGTTAGATGAAATGTGATTACATGTGGAGGAGAGCACCAGACAAGGTCGAGTGCTGAGCTTGATGTGTTCTTTATTTTTAATGTTGGCCTGTGGATCACGAAGGGGTAAAGCGTCTGCTATTATGTTCAGTGATTCTGTGTAATCATCGCAATCATTCCTGCTCCCAATTAAAGCATCCAACGTATTTAATTTCTTAACAGTCATTACACTTAATTAGAGCTCTTTCAGTTGCATTAAAAAACAACAATCAATTTCCCCTCGAGTCCTGCGGCCTGGCAGCAGGCTGTTATCGGGCGCCGACCCCCGCTCTCCCTCCGTTGGCTCCAAGCAAATCAGCGGCGCCCGTGCAGGTGGCGTTCCTACCCGACGCTCGCGGAGGTAGAACCGGCCTGAGACGCTGACCTGGGATCGGTTCCCAACTCGCCCCAGCCAGGCTTTCCGCTCCAACCGGGGACCCGTGAAACTGACCTCGGAGCGGCATCGAGGGGCCTCCTCCGCCAGCCAGAGAAGAACGAGCTCTTCCAGTCTGTAAAACGTCTTGCCAACTGCTCATTAGGCTGTCATGGAGACCTTAAATCAAACCTCTCGCACGGAGTCTGGGCATGGCACCACCAAGGGCCTCGGCAATTCCGCCATTTCGGCTACAAATCTTGTCGGGTCGTTATTTTCAGTCACGCATCACTTGTTGGTGGGATGGGGGATGCACGGCTGATCATGATGGATGCTTTTAGGGGAAATCAAGGAGTCTAATAAGAGGTGTGCCCCCCCCCCCCCACACACACACACACACCAACATATCAAGAGCAAAGCAGGTTTTATTATCTTGTCCGTGACATGAGTCAGGTTTTTCAGAAAGCTTTCTTTCCTCTGCGTGATGTCTGCAATGTATGTTGCCATTAAGTAGTCTGTCACATCAATCACCTTTCTTTTCATAATGCCAGTAATGTCAGGGCTTAGATCGGATCACTTATTACCATGTGTCAAATATAATGTAGTGGATAAGCTATGAGCATGAATCACCATCATCTTATGGCTTCAATTCATAGATCGTTTTATCCCCGTATTGCACCGGGCATGTTTCGGAATGTTCGTTTCTTTATATTTGATTTTCAAACGTAAACTAACTTCACTTTGAAAATTATTTAACTGGTGAAATGGATAAGGGACATTCCCACAATAACAGCATACTTTTCCCGGTATCAAGCCACTTATCTAAGGGAACTGTCCACCCGTAAGGCTGTGTTGTAATTAGGCCTCTGTATTTGTGTTTGAAAGAGAAAGTCGGAGAGGTGGAACAGGACTACACTGAAGTGGAGGAAATCCCCTCCACGAGATCTGACACCCACACCCCCGAGACACGTGCACGCACACACAGCACACACACACACACACACACACACACACACACACACACACACACACACACACACACACACACACACACACACACACACACACACACACACACACACACACACACACGCACGCGAGGACACACACTATCTCTCTCTCTCTCTCTCTCTCTCTCTCTCTCTCTCTCTCTCTCTCTCTCTCTTCTCTCTCTCTCTCTCTCTCTCTCTCTCTCTCTCTCTCTCTCTCTCTCTCTCTCTCTCTCTCTCTCTCTCTCTCTCTCTCTCTCTCTCGCCGTCTCTGTTTCACATTCACAAACACGTGTGATAAAGTAAGTGTGTGTTAAATATAGATATTCAGTGTATGTGGATCTGTATTTCTAGGAGTAGCCTACTTTTATTATTTCGGATCGGTAATGCTTATAGCTCCAAACCAATTGTAGGCCTACAAACGTTTTGTATTTGTCAATGATTGGTTGGCCAAAGCAGGTCTTTTGAAAATGCCTGAAACTTGGTATGCAGGACTTATTTCGCATGCTGAACACTTTGACTCTTGGCCCCATAAAGTGTGTCTTGATTTATTTATTCTGTACTTTGATATATTTTTTAATCAACCACTGCTGCAAATAACTCAACTGTTTGTTTTGTACACATGCTCTTTGGGACCGGTCTGATGAAAATATGTGAATTTTGATGAAAACACTGCACAATTATGCTGATATCAAAATATTGCAATAGTCAAGCAATCACAATTCCAATTGAGAATTAGCCAGGTTATTCAATTAACGTTATCACATAAAAGCTAAGCGCTAATGCTCAAAATTACAAAAAAAAATGCATTGGCTCTTAAACAGACTCGGATTCATCCGCATAGTCTTGTTTACACTTCAGACAATGTTTCATTTCCCCGAGTTAGAGAAAAACAATCTAATGATGTTAAATATGGTTCAAAGTCCAGTTTTTAAACCAAGAATATTCTGAAAGTCTAATCTGTCTATTTAACGAGTTGTAACGGGACGATAATGTCGTCCCTTTACATTGGAACAACGACCATAAAGTTGTAGAGAAAGCAGTAGGGCTGACGTTGTTGCATGGCGGTGCATGTGGGTTCTGCATGCAGAGACTGCAATTATATTCGTCTCTTCGTTCACTCATTCGTCTTTCCTGATCCTAAATATATGGATCAATATTATTTGATTGGACGATATAATAGCAGGCCTATTACCATCAATACTAAGAGATCATAAAAAGTAGCTCTGCGATAATGTGCTGCTATGAAGTGGTAAGAACTATTATAGTCGAACATATAGGCTACATAATAAAAGCTTTCCATATTTGTTTTTCATTGTTTTAAATTGGCCAAGAGAAAAATCTATTGAGCAACGTTCATTTTGATGTTTTGTTGTAGTCACTGTTTCCCTGTGTTAGTTACGACACGTTGAGTTAAGACCAATTTGAACCAAGACATGATGAGCACCCAAGTGAACACTGAGCAAATATGACTCAATGCAAATCCTTCAGTCTGGTGACATAGGTCATCAGACCAACAACCCCGCCATGCATGATTATGTTCTTGTTCTATTGTGCTACAATGTGTCTCTTCTCACTTTATTCAACACATTAAATCAAATGAGCTCTCGGCTCACTCACACGAGTCCTTATTCGGCAGAAAACAATATTATTTTTGAACTGTGTGCTTTTAAAACTGCGGCGTTGATGAGTGTGATTGTTTAACGACAGGGTTTGATGTTAATTGCTTTTATTTTCAGCAATTAACTGGATTTGGATGATTAGGGTTGATGGCGAGAGGTCGACGCGGGAAAGGCTGCCTTAATTCGCCTTTATTGAAATAACACGACGTTTTATAGCCTGCGACCCGTTTTCCACACAATAATAATATTCACGCACGCACACACACACGCACACGCGCACACACACACACACACACACACACACACACACACACACACACACACACACACACACACACACACACACACACACACACACACACACAAACACTCACACACACACACACACACACACACACACACACACACACACACACACACACACACACACACACACACACACACACACACACACACACACACACACACACACACACACACACACACACACACACACATAAATACCCCTCCAGTGATTATCGCCAGGGGTATAATGGAAGATCTAATTGAAGCGCACAGGCCTATTCAATAATTGTAGGTTGTATTTGATTGGATGATTAAAACAAATGGCACCATAGATGAAGTTATGTTTGGCCGTCCTTGTATGCCATGAAAGACAAAAGACGCGAGGGTCTTTGCTTGAGAAACCAACAGAGACAGAAACCACTTAACCGGTCCGAGTGGGACACGAGTCAGATTTGCAATGGGGATTATTTTCACCTGCGACCATCCGGCTCACCCTCTCTATCGGTGCGTTATCGTTGCTCGAGTCTCAAACCATGCGCTCGTTTGGAGAGTAACGACTCGAGTAACCGGGTTATTATGCTCTATAATAAACCAAAACACAGACAGCGGCGGCACCTGCGAATCAACAGCTCCCAGGAACCCCGAGAACCCTGAGAACCCAGACTCCGTGCGCCCAATTAGGACGCACCAACACGACGTTGCTCATGCATTATTCTTCACAGTTTACGTGCATATCTGCGTATAATGAGACTGTCTATTGTAAAAAGGTGATGGGTTTATTTGGTTTCTCACACCTCTCAATAGCTCGGGGCCCGATGCATCAGCAGGTGTAAATCACGAGCCAGGAAGGTGACTAGAATTCATTTTCCGAGCGAGTGAGGGGCCCGCTGTGTTGAAGTCCCTGCAGACTAACTATAGGCTACATCTTATACAGCATCACGATAACGGAAAACTTGTTGGAGAGATTCAACCGAACCTGTAGCTTGGTGGTCGGTTCTGGAGTGGAACAGTCAGGCCTGTTAAGCCTCATGGATTTGGATCTGCTTCGTGTTGTCCTCATTTGCGCTGATTAGACTCGAACAAAGATACAGAAAAAGTGTCAATAAATTTGGCCCGTAGCCTACTCTTGGCAAGAGCATTATGTTTGTTTTAAGTGTTGATCGGGATGATCAGGATTGCACGAAACGAGAAGAGGGATGAGACAGACGGACGGTGAGAGTAGTAAACAATAGACTATAAACGTATGCTGCATTAAAAAACTACAGCACATTGATGTTCGGGAATATCACTAATCCACTTAATGTGCGGTTTAAGGGGATGGTTAAAACAGGTGCTTTAGGAATAGCAGGTGTTTCGCCTGATGCAGGCCTCTGAGTTAGTTCCCGAGCATGCTGGCTCCCCGTTGGGTGCTATAGAGACAGCTCCCTGAGCACGATGTTCTCTTTGTCTGCTCGAGCGTTGAACGCGTTGCTCATCATGCATCTCCACGTTAAAGGCGCTTTTATGGTCCCACGTTCCCGCAACGCTATGACCACGCAGACGCTTCGACGCGGGCATGAACGTTTATGGTTCTGCGTCGGGTTTTAGTAAGCTGACCAATCACAGCCCTTGCTGCTGCGTCGCCTCGACGGAAGGTTACGATTTTTGGGCATTGCTTAGTGAAAAAAAAGAAAAATGAATACAGAAAATACTTACAAACAGATTACCTGTTTGAAATAGTCATATTATAAGCTGCAGAAGTATTTTTAATTTAGGCACTTATTAGGCCTAATTAAATAATTGATTAAGAAAAATGCCTGCACATAGGCCGTCTTTGCAAATACCGGCCTACTATTAGTATGAGGAGATTTCAGTTTAATATTTTGTTTAATATTTTTTTCAATAAGTAACACGTGCAATTGTAAGAAACACTTTCTGAGGAAAACATTTTTTTTTATTTTACAAATAAAAACAAAATAATTTGCAAATATGTATCTGCCTTTGAGTTGGACGAGGGGCAATGAATGTAGTGCGTTCCTATTTTTTTGCGACCAATGAAAAAATAGATTTGACTGAGAAGTGCTACATAAGGAGATTTATTTTCCAGCTGAAAATTTAAGCTGAAAATAATTTGAATTGAGGTATTTTTTTCTGATTTCATTTCGGACTTAATAGTTAGACAGAGGCACAGGTGTCTCAAATAGTCAGACACATATATGCTGATTTGAACGAATAAATTGTACAGACAGGGGAGATAACAACACATTATGACTTATGTGATGCATAGAATACTTTTCAATTTAATCAATTTACATAAATACCAACACATGGTAAA
>OLKM01000091.1:542162-544662 GCA_900291075.1 Melanogrammus aeglefinus
ATGACGAGTGTTGTGCGTGCGTGCGTGCGTGGTGCGTGTGTGTGTGTGTGTGTGTGTGTGTGTGTGTGTGTGTGTGTGTGTGTGTGTGTGTGTGTGTGTGTGTGTGTGTGTGTGTGTGTGTGTTTGAGTTGTGTGTGTATTTGCGTCGAATTTGTGCTTATTTGAACGGAGTGGGGCACTTTTGTGCTCGTTTAGGCTACTTTAGTGTTGGTCTTTTTGTGTTGGGTAGCGTGGCATATATTGCATTTGGGTTAGGGTTGCCATCTTGAGTTGCATTGTCGCTTTCTCTCTCTCTCTCTCTCTCTCTCTCTCTCTCTCTCTCTCTCTCTCTCTCTCTCTCTCTCTCTCTCTCTCTCTCTCTCTCTCTCTCTCTCTCTCTCTCTCTCTCTCTCTCTCTCTCTCTCTCTCTCTCTCTCTCTCTCTCTCTCTCCTCTCCCCTTATATTATGTTTTTCTTAATTTCTCTCCATTCAATCTCCATATCGTCTTATTTATGAAAAGGAGTAAAAATATCTGAGTAATATCTACCAAAGTGCTGTAAAACCGTAGCAGCGTAAAGGCTACCTGCAGGCTTCAGACTGCTGGATGTGAGTTTACTAAGTTTTACAGAGAGACACCTTACGCAATTGACCTGCAAGCACTGACGAACAAATCAACCAAAAGTACCCCCCGCCCCCATCATGTATGACCGCTTGTTTGATGGTTTTGGTCGCCCGTTTTTGGATGTTCTGGATAAACACTTGTGAGCGAGGCACGTCATGGTATTTGATATGGAAACATAGGTCTAATCGTTGTTTTTATCTTATTTTATTTTTTGTAAAAGACAAACTAAAAAATAGATTTATTCATAAAGTCAATGAAGTAGGCTAATGTTTATTATTTTGTCCTTTTGGCGGACTAAATTACAGTAGAAATCAACGAGATCTGTGTGTGTGCTTACATTTCAAAACAAATTAAATATTTCACGCAATTTAATGAAATAATAATTGTTTACCCAACCAATAGGCCTACTCGTAATAAATTATAACTTAAAGACATAGGCTATAATAATAGTAGGCTAATCTGCTATGGCATTACGCAGATTACAATGATTATCTTTACACAGACGCATAATAACATAGGACGATGCGTCTGTGTAAAAAAAAAAATACGATACATTTGTTAAATGTCAATAAACATATATCATTTTTATTTATATGCCTAAATAATAAAATGGCTGTTTCATGGTTACACATTAACATTTTTTATTGTTTCGTTTTATACCTGTTTCCGTTTGTTTTCGAAATAGATCAAATTTTCCTGCAACTTATAGCCTATATATTTAATATTAACGTTCATTAACGTAATGGTAATTTCTTAAAAAACAAACAAATATAAAGTTATTTTTGATTAGTACATATTTTTTATATATTGATTAACAAAAATATATTTAAAAAAAAATAGAATTATTTTATTTATATTTTCAAAATAATTTCAACGCATTGATTCATTTATTTGTGTTCATTATTATTGTTTATCATGAAAGTAAATTGATCACACATATTCAGTCAAAGGAACTTTGATACGCCGTCTCAAAGTGGAAATAGCTGACTCTAAAAGATCAATTTCACTCTGCTATAAAACGAGCACACAGTTATCCAGCTTGTCTGTTGGAGGTCCCACTAGGATAAGAGACCCCCTTGTGCCAATATAATTTAACAGACATTTATTCGCCTGTCCGCATGTTTCTCGACCCCATGGGTTCTGATCCCCCGGTGTGGAGGTTAGATCCAAGGGGAAAGGGCCCTTTTGCAAAGATCAACCATAATCAAGTGTCAGTCAATCGGTTGCTCGGATGCCCTTCGCATAAACCTCTAACATATGACTCTGTTTAGTCCAAGTACTGCTTGTTAACTGGGCATAGGCTAAATGCTGCGTATTATTGAGATTGTCCCACTGTCTAACGAATTGCTTCGTTCAGATTTCATTGAAATTATTGAAATATCTTCATTTTCATTATTCGGACCACGATTTACGAGGTAGGCTATTGTTTGGCCTCTCCAAAAAATAACAAAGCGATGCCTTGTTTATTATTAATGTCCGATAGCCTTTAATTTCCGACAAATTAATCTCCGAGGTTCGTGACTCAATCCCCGGGTCAGCGTCGAGACATCAACAGATGAATCCGTTTAACCAATACACACAAATAAAGCACCTTCAATATAACAAAAGAGAACTGGATAAATAAATGGTAGTTGTTGTAATTTAACTTGAGGGACCCATGTCTGGTTTTTATTTGTATGGGAAATGTGCTATTGAAGGGGCACATTTGCAATTGTCCACCTACATATGCTAATAAACTAAGCCGCAATCAAATGGACGCTACTGTTTTTGTAACTAGTTAGGCAATACCTATTCCTTTCCCCTCAAACCCTGCATCTTATTACTATTTTAAAATAACCTCGTTTCGACAATAGCAATCTTTCTCTATACGACTAGAAAGCCCTGCAAAATGCCACGCA
>OLKM01000091.1:549662-592292 GCA_900291075.1 Melanogrammus aeglefinus
AAAAACGTTATTACTTCTTTCACCTTCATTGGGTTTTATGCCGTAGCCTAATTATTTCTTATTTGGCACAGATTGGTTTCTTCGTCTATCTTTTTTTTTTTTAACCTAAACTTACTCCAGATCCCGTGTCCCGTTGATGAGGCCAAGGTAGACGGTGACTATAGAGTAGACACGGCTTAGTTTTAAGGTTTTTAGGTACGTTGCGGTTCACGATCAAAAGGAAATAAATTGGGAGTCGTGGAGACTGCCATGGCTATAAAAGTAGGCCGACATCATCGATCTACCCGGCGCCCTGCGACTCCGCGAATTTGACATTCCCAGTGTTACCTTGCTGCCCTCTGGTGGGCATTAAGGTGTATTGGATAATTAAACTGCAACGACAGCAGGCAAGAGCGGTTATTGAGAGGGATAAGTGGTAATTGATCTGTTCTGGAATGGGTAAACACAAGATCCCATTTGTGAGTTTACCGTTATCTAAAAAGTTGTGTATATTTGTAGGCCATGATCACAAAAAACATCACATAATATCTGCCTGTTTTACAAAACCTACATATACCAATATAGCTAATGGTTTATATACATGACTTAATGTAATATAAAAAAATAAATAAAAGGTGGACAACTAAAATTTGTAAATTGGAAGTTTGCCATTTGTTAAAATGTAGATGGCAGCAGTCTGTAATGTTTAGTGCACTCGACCAGTTGGTACAGAGATGTTCTTTCGTGGTTTTCCCCTTAATGCATTGCTTTCTCCCCAAACACTTACCCTGACTACATATCAAATATACTAACAATCTCAAACATTGCACTCAAACGTTATGTGTAAATGTGAGCCTGCCTGTCCATTCACCTATCAATGATTTACTTTAACCATAGATGGAAAAAATGAACCAAATTTCCCATAACTTTTTAAATGATCAGAAGAAAAATCTACCAACAAACTAATGTTACAACCGAAGCAGAGTGATGGGTTCCTGTCAGTTTCTGTTTGATGTATTTACACTTTGTCTTGAAGAATGGTTGTTCATTCCTAAAAATAGGCATCTTCCTGCTGAACCCGTTCTATACGGCAGTTGAAAACATACACATGCAACTGTGGCAAATGCGAGGTCAAAATCAAATTCAAAGTTTTATTTTGTTTTGTATTTTCAGAGACACGGGACATTTCAAAATGTTACAACAAGTAGAAATCTCTCTTGCACATGATGTGACTGAAATACTGGTAAAAGTGCTAGTGCATAAGGAGAGTAAATGCTAAAACACAGGCATTTGTGGGCTTGTTTGCAACCACAATTTCCTTCTGGATTAATAAAGTATTTATGTCACAAAAAGAAAAAAAGTAACTGTCCTGATCTGAAGTGGTACAAAAGGAAATGGTTTACATTCACATATCAGCTTCTCTCTTTTGTAAAACGTTTTCACTTCACACAAACTAATGCAGTTGCAAAACACATGACTGTGCGACTGCCTATGCAGAACATGGGCACAGGCAGGTCAATTGTTATGTCATTCTTAACAGATACAATGACGGACAAAATAAAACACCATAGGATTAAACCTTACAAAAATAGGCTCAACAAAACACATTTGGCATCATCCTGTTGCTCAACGACTTGGAACTCCCGGCGGTCTCTGGTTTGAATCGGTCTGGGCCACACGTGGCCCCGTCAGGTTGTCCCGTGTTCACGGATCGTGCACGCTGGACCATAACAGGCCTGTAATCCCCCCCCCCCCCCCCCCAACAATGGCGTACCCCCTCATGCATCAAGGCACCGTTTACCAGGACAAGTTTGGAATACTTAAAAAGGCTGAAAATGTGACCTAGTAGCCCTAGAAAGACCCCCGTTGAACTCTCCACCTATCAAGACAGCGTTGCATTGAGTACTTCTCCATGAGAGCGTGGATTGGAAGAGCATGGACTGCAGCAGTAGAAACAAAGGCCTCGTGCTGCGTAACGTAGAAGGACTGCTGGTAAACAGAAGGCCGCACGAACCGGTCCTTGAACGACGTCTGTGATGGCATAGCGCTGCCAAAGAACGGAAGAATCAAAGTCATCTTTGCGATTTTTGGCAGTGATATGAGGCCATAAACATCTGACATTAAAATAACCGTCCGCTGTGTTTTCAATCCACTGAGAAATTCCAGAGAGTTAAAAGGCTCCCGTCGGGTCTCAGTAGACCCCTAAGCGGGCTCCTAGTGGACTGGGGCTCCACCACGGGTGTGAAACGGTTGGCCGATCTCTCCCCGGAAGTCCTCCAAACACTATCTGTGTCGACTCAGGGAGTGACTAAGTAAGAAGGGACTGTAGCTGTGAATGCTCCCGGACACCGGCCTCCCTGTAGTAAAAGGTACCCGCGGGGGGGTACCTTGGTTAAACATCATTGTTTAACCAACATTGGCCTCGCTATTGGTCTGCGACTGAGGTGATTGGTGGAGTAGCCAGCGTGTCAAAAGCACCATGGCTTGAGACGGTCGGTAGGTTCCAGAAGGTTCTGCAGAAGTTTTGTTTCCGGTGTATGGCTGGGACTCCAGGGGGCTGTGTTTCCACGGTCTCATTTCCAGGAGGGGTTTTCCGTTCACGTTCAGGGTGCCACCTCGGCCAGCATGACGGGCAGGTGCATGCTGGGACAGGTGTCTCGGTGTCGCAGCCGGAACACCAGCTGTTCCTTCTCCTGAGACAGCTTTTGGTTGACCCCCGTCTGCCTCTCCAGCGCCCCCTTCAGCTCATTCTGCTCCTTGGACAGTTGCCTGGGCAAGGCAGGAGAAGAATGACAAACATTGGTCAGGTTCGAAGCATCAGCTAAACCCTAACCCAAACACTGAGGGAACTGAGACTCTAGACTAGGGCGTAAAATCAGCCCACGCTGACGTTCAAGGTCCCATGGCCTGAAAATGTCACTTCATGAGGTTTTCTGACATTAATACGAGTTCCCCTAGCCTGCCAATGGCCCCCAGGTAGCTAGAAATAGCAGTGGCGCCTCGTCAGCGGGGCTGCGGCGGGAGACAATCGCGGTCAACAATCCCTTTCTCCTCCATGTCGTGGTTCAGTCTACTTCAGATTGATGTGGAAGTGGAAGAACCATAGACGATGGAGAACCGACGCAGTGATTCTTAATATTCCGTCTGGAGGCGCACACAGCTTTTGGCCGTGATAATATCTAGTATATGATATAGATATCTTTGTATAATATGATATTATTTTAGATATAGAGCTCCAGGACTCCCGCCGGAGCATCCAGAATGTTCTAGAATATTTACAGAACACGGCCAAAGGCAAGCTGCTCAGGGCCACACCCCCACCTTGACCCTCCTCTAAAAAACAGCACATTTGTGGAAAGCTCTTTTTGGGACTGGCTCGTAGTGGCTGTAATTCTGCACCAAGGCTGAATTTCTTGACGACTTCAAGTACTGTATTAGGGGCCCACTAACAGCTATATAAAAGCATTCATAAAGTAGCATGCCATGGGATCTTTAACATTCTGCCAGTTATTTGTACTTCTCATCGTGTATTTTGTCTATAGGTGTATTTAAATGTTACATTTTTGCACTGTTTACATTTTTTAGAATCATAACTACCCTCCTGTAGTTCTGCTTTGACGAAACATATTTCTCATCTGGGGATAACAAAAGATAATTATAAAAGTAAACACTATATGAAACCATGCAGTGTCTGAAGCCGCACTCCGGATTCAACTCTTTTAAATCGGAAGAACTCACACACATCTGTTGCTTATAACATAATTCATATTCTTGATGTTTTATGAAAGTATTCAACTTTCAGAAAACTGTAAATGTAACACCCCAGTAGGGGGTGGCAGTGGGCAGGATGTCAGGATGTCAGATTAATGCTTTCAGACCTGGGAGAGATGGCAGTATCTAAAGCTTAGTCAGTTAGCTAGTAATTGGAGTGGACAATTAAGGAAATATCAAAGCTATGAGATAACATCAACTTGGAGGGTTTGCGACCCAAATAATTGGCACAGGCAAGATAAACTTGAAGTGGGCATCATCCATCAGAATTTTTCCCCAACTTCAAATTGAAGTCTTAAGAAAATGTCAAAAGAATATTCTGAAATATATATAGACTACTTGTTGGATCTTTCACATTTACCATCGTAATATGAATCACTGTTCTGAAGCAACAGGCCTGCTGAGCTGAAAATGTGATTAGTCAGGTTGGCCTTAAACAGGAACCACACACTGTCGTAACCACAACCACGCAGCACGCACTTATGAACACAAATCAGTCCTCATATTCATTAAAGATGCCTGTTAAGGTTAACATAAAAAGAAAAGCTAGCGATAAAGTTTCATAAATTGGATTACAATAATCTAATTAAACCGGTTATGTTATTTATGAAACTACTTTGGTTTGCTGTTCAAAACATGACACGAGGTCATGTAATGTGGGTTTCTACACCCTACATCCTCAACCATCAGAGCCATCATAATATTTATACTCCGCACGGCACCCATAATCCCAGAGACATCTCGTTAGCGTACAGAATGATGTATTCTATTTTAGTTTCCAGTTTCAGTCCTCCAAGCTACATAGCAAGACTATGCCGGTTTCCAAGTGTATCATCTTTGATAATGTTTCGTCTTTGGTAGCCATAAACCCTCTTATATTGTAGCCTGGTAACCAACATTACACTGACCCATCACAACCCTTCATCAATACGAGACGGGGTTAGTACGATGACGTGCAGAGGAGCACACTAGTGCCATTTCCTAACAACAACAATCATGTCTGCCGCTGTTGATTTTGCTATCAAGACGGTATTTAAACAATCTGGACAGTATATTTCCATTAAAAGAATAACCAACGACTGCACTTAAAGCTTTTGTTGAGAAGAAAGATTTTTTTTTTTTTGTTGCTTAGTGCTACGTCGCCCGTTTCATTGCCATGATTGGTAACCATATCCAATTGCGTCCTGAGGCATTTTGGTCTGAGCGTGTTGGTGACGTCCCTTTGGTTCCAGACCAATTGCAGTTTACTATTCATGTTCCAATTCAATTTGCATGCTCTCAGCTTATCGCTCTTCTGTGCTGTGCTGTGGTGCCCAGTGTGGCCGGCCCGGTACATACTGGATGAGGCTCTGGTAGTTGTCCATTCGGACACGCAGATCCTCGTTCTGCTGCAGGGTGTGGATGATCTGCTCCTCCAGCGACAGGTTCTTCTCTGCCTGTGGGAACACATGTAAACACCCCCAGTTACACCAAGTTGGTGCAGTCCACCTACGGGAGGTCACCGTGGAGTTGGATCGATCCAGCAAACATCTGCGTACACTCCCACGGCTATAGTTATTCTAGATTCAGTTTTCTTTTGGTGACTTTTCACCATCAAACCTGTTGGTAAAATACGGTTCCTTTAACAAAATAATTTATATTATGGAATTATGGAAGATTGAACATCTGATAGACAAATAAGTTGCAAATGACGCATATCCATGGGTGAATCCATGTAAGTAATACCTGAAGTGAACACACACACACACACACACAACACAACACACACACACACACACACACACACACACACACACACACACACACACACACACACACACACACACACACACACACACACACACACTTTCCAGTGATCATACCAAAGTCTGCAGCTGGTAGAGCTTCTTGCACTGCTCCTCTACACGCTCACTCTTCATCTCGATGACGAAGAGGAGGGACTCCTGCTCAGACTCCCAAAATGCCCCTGGGCTGCCATGGGCCTAATGGGGAGAGAAAGAAGAAACTACTGAGTTTATAGGAGGTAGAAGTAGCTATAGAGAGAGAAGCAGACAAAGAGAGAGATATAGATAGGATAGTGGTAGAAAATCATAAATAGAGGGTAATAAATTATTGATATTGACTGTCTATACCCATGCCTTGGTTACTTAACAAAAACATAACAGATTTATCAGTGGGTACCACATATTATATACATCTTAAAGGTATAGGCTGTCTATATCAGAAGCCTAACGTGATAATACCCTTGCACATAAGGTGTGGGGTGGGGTAAACAGACAGGGGGGATTACCTGTATATTGCGCAGTAGGTCCTTCTTAAAGGTGGACTCCTGGACCCTCGTCTTCAGCTGGTTGTACACCTGGAGGTCTGCCTTCAGCGCCTCCACCTGGCCCTGCATTCAGCACCACGGACACAATGAGCCAGAAATACTCCAGGGGAATAGCATGGACTCTAGCCAGGGGCCTTCCAGAGACAATGTGTAAGAATGCCTGATAAATGTATATTCTATATCGTATTCTGCCACGGTCAAGACTTGTTTTACCTGCCCTGTGTCAAGGGAGTTTAAAATGACAAACACGAGCGTACCCTAATCTGGCCCAAAAACAGCCCTTAATATTTCCTTGTACAAAGTCTTGGACCCTAACTGGCTAATCTCTGCTGTCCTGCTGAAGGACGGACCACTCTGAGGCTGCAGTGGTTGCAGGAGGCGGGTTATGGTGGAAGGCAGGGTACTGTGGTGATTCTCACTGCGATTTTTCATAGAATGCCCCGTTGAGCCTTGTATTTAAACTACATGCTACGCAAACATAATTTTATAACATTTATAACAAAAAAAACCTGAAAGAAAGAATTCTTAAACCAAGGTGAAATTTATATAGCATCAATAAAAGTACAACAAAACTTATCCGAGAACCTTGATTGGAGGACGCGGACAGTGGACACCTGTACTGGTCATACTACATTTAAACGCTTGGTTTTGCATAAATACATGGCTGTAAAGTGTTGCCATGGTTTGGAAAGGTTCAGGAGCCCATTCCAGCATCGGCTCCTGAAGGCGGTCCCCTCAATGCAGGTTGAGGTTGAAGCGCTGGCCACAACAGTAAGAGCGAGGGGTC
Source organism: Melanogrammus aeglefinus (assembly GCA_900291075.1). Lineage (NCBI taxonomy): Eukaryota > Metazoa > Chordata > Actinopteri > Gadiformes > Gadidae > Melanogrammus > Melanogrammus aeglefinus. The sequence goes on from OLKM01000091.1 coordinate 556,529, forward strand.
AAGACAAAAAGGGGTCTTTAAAGTAATAATCTCTTAATGAATATTTTTCTGAATGTTGGGTCCGAACGGTTTGACAAATCGGCCCAATTTTTTTTTGATTTTTTTCCAGCTTGAGCTGCTTAAATTACAAATAAAAACAGACCTGATCAAACGAAAGATAAGAAAAAAAGTTGCATTGATCTTTACGGATCAAAATCCTTTCCACAATATTGCCAGAGGCTTCAATGACCATCCTAGTGAGCTGTCTCAATGGCTCAAGCGCTCTATCTCAATACTGGACCCTTTACAACATTTATTGTATACATATTTTCAAAAGTATCAGTCCCAGTCACCAAGCAGCGGTTGTTTGGCCAGAGGGTGGAGAACACCAGCCTTCAAGATTGCAGATTTAAATTGTTCAGAAAAGTAAATGCAAGCAAGTGACGGAGGCGCGAATCCTACACAGTGCCACTTTAATACAAGGTGCAGGAACAGCCAGTGAGGATCAATGGTCTTACCTTAAGGAGGGTCTCTGCTGCCTGGAAGCTCTCTGTGAGGTCGTTCTTCTCCTGCTGCTGCTGCCTCTGCAGCTCTGCAGGAACAACACACAGTGAGCATGTGCACAAACTGCCACACACACACATACGTGTTTCTTCATCTATAGCAGGGTATTTAGAGAAACTAACCCCCCCCCCCCCCAGGTTTTCAAAAATAACATTGTACAAACATCGTTCCACATCGCATCCGCCGTGTTGATAAACAAATAATCCCCCTATGTTCGTGTGGACAGACAGTGGGCGCTAACATGATGTTAAGCATTTTCTGGCGCATAATGTGACATTAGCTCCTAAAACCCCCTTTCTCCCAGTTGATACGACAACACCTAACCGGTGTTATTAGAAATCTCCACTTTGGCCAGAGTTTTTTTTTGGAAATAATCATTTTCTGTGATAAAAACCGTGTTTTCGTGTAAATGAGAGGCCAAACCGCGAGGAAATATCGGCGTTTTCCCTTCGTGTAAATGGGGCCTCATTGTTTTCCCACAAAAACACATTCAGCATTTGAAGGGGTAAAGGAGGAGTTGCGGCCTTGAAGCAGATTCTCTTCTGATACCAGAGTTCATCTTCAAGGTCCTTCCCCGCGGGGGAGTTACAGGGAACGTTCTTTACCCTCCACTGCCCTCTCGTGTTCCTCCGTCCGCCGCTTGCTCCTCTGATCGTGGACAGCGCTCAGGTCGGCGGTGGTTTCTGTGCAGACCTGACGAGGAGAGAAAGGGTTTGTGGGTCAGCTTTACTGTACAATCAACTCCCCCCCCCGCCCCAGCCACCCTCTTCAAATCAAGCCATCTGTCCCTGACCTCGATGGGATTCAACCCGTGAATGTTCCCCCAGCGTATCACAACTTTTCATAAAAAAGAGCAATGTAGTGGCTCGTCACCCCGAGAGCGGTTGCAAACAAACAGGTTCCACGGCCGGCTGAGATCTCCCCACAAGACGGGTTGCCATGACGCAGAAGAACCACAAACAAACATTGATCTCAGATTCCCCTGAAGGACGGAGTCTTATGTACTCTGGTGAAGACTAGCCTGATTGCATAAATCCCGTTTGCCCGCGGTCTGCCCTCGTATGCTCTTGACAAACACAAGCCCTGTTCTCTCCCCCAACAGAGCTGCTATTTCTGGGAGCAGCTCCATGATCCAAGCGATGGATTAAAACTCAACAAAACAAGGTCTCATCTGACTATTATGGCCATGAACAGCATAACAGGCCGGGTTTACCAGAACACTTCACCAGAAGCAACCGGACCGGTTAGGCCTCAGAACCAAATAAGAGACTTCAGATGGGAGGATGTCATTTGTTGTTGTAGGACATCTCAACCTAGAATTGCATTTTTTTGGATGAGCTAGCTAGTAGAAGTATAGAGCATGCACACTGTTAAACCAGGAGGACGGGCAACGTTTCACCCAATATCAAGCCCCATCAGGTCACTTTGGGTCTATGAGGTTACTGCTGCACAGCATCATCAATGTATTCAGCCAATCTACACAAGGTTTAAGGGCCACACACACACACAGACACACATGCACACACACACACACACACACGTAATGGAAAAGTGTGAGTCGTTTATTACTTTTAACAGCTGCAGCAGGCCTGACGTCGTGCCCACCAGAGAGGTTCTCTGGTCAGCCTGTTAAACCGCAAAGGACACGAAGAGACACGTCCGGGGACTCAAAGCAAACCCCTTCGTCTCCCATGACCAGCTGGGAGGGTTACGGGGCGTTGGTATGGAGCCCGGGTCATGTGACATGGAAAGGCCTTTACTGCACAGCTTTTTCATTTGATATTAACACTACATGCCCTGCCCAGGGTGATGACTGGGTAAGCTAGTCCTTTCAGGATCAGCTTATGCAACTACGACCCGCTGGTGCTCACTTGATGTGTGCCCAACCACCAAAGATCAATACACACTCAGTGTCATTCATGCGTTTTATTTCATAATTCATGTGAATAACTTGCTGTAAAAATGATGATTTCATGCTAGGAGTTCCTTAAAAGTAAAAAAAAAAAAAGAAGGAATAACTTGAACTTGAGAACATATGGTCCGGTCCCACACAGTCTCTCACCTCTTCTCTCCCTCCCAGGGTATCTGCAGGTTTCAGCAAGTCAAATTTAAGACTTTTTAAGACCTTTTTGATACCACCTTGAATGAAATTTAAGACCAAAAAACACGTGATGGTGGGGGTTGGCAACAGACGCCAGCCAACTTCGGAAACGGACGTCTTCCAGCCAACTGTCCTTGAATTTGCACCTACCCATTGTCGCAGACTAGCTAGCAAGCACGCAGATAATCGTTTATATATGCAGCTAGCAAGAAAGAAGCCTCTCTACATGTCCTTCCTGAAAAGTCCCTCGAGAAAAATAAAAAAATATATATAGTCCTGCCCCGACAAATTTAAGACCTTGAGTTACAGTATTTAAGACCAGCATATGACATTTGTAACGAATTTAAGACTTTGTAAGGCCTTCAATTTAGAAACATGAATTACATTTTTTTCTTTAGACTTTTAAGGATGCGCGGACACCCTGCTCCCTCCCTACCTCTTTCTCCCTCCAGCTGTCTCTCTTCCATCTCCCCCACCTCCACTCCCCATCTGACACTTCACTCCCTCCTCACCTTTTCTGTGAAGTTCTGGATGATCGCGAACAGCTCATCGTGGGAGTGGTCTTTGAGAAGCTCCGCCCTCTCCTGCGCCCCATTGGCTGAGAGCACTTGCTTCAGAATCCTCAGCTGCCACTCGAAACGCTCCAGCTGCTTTTGGACACACACGTCCACGTGGTCGGACGCAACCTTACCTGTTATCAAGGACACAAACACATATATATAGGCCAATACTTTCAATATTACACAGACCTAGTTAGTTTAGGGGTCAAGAGTGCAGTTGTTGATACAGTATACAAAGGGTCATGCGACTTTATGCCATTAAAGCTGAAACTGCTCAATATGACTATCAAAGACTGTATATTTATTATAGTAACTTTTTCCTAAAAGATCATTTTACTGATTTTAGGACTGTACAAATAGATTTTCTCTCCTGATTACATAGGCCTCAAAACCAACAGAACACCTATTTTTATTCACCCCAAACACAACGGCAATAAACAGGCTGCTACATCATCTTTTATTCTTGTATTTCCTTATTATCTTCCCCTTTCTCTCCCTTCACTTCCTCATTAACAATTCTCAGATGCTCTACTGAAAACTCCTGACAGTGAACGGCTGCAGTACACAACACGCAGCCGACAAGAAGACACACGTTTCCTGCTGAGAGCTTATCATTAAACCTTTCTACCAACCTCAGGGTCCCTTAGAGTTGACACTAAAACACACCAACACACACTGACAAACATAGTCACACACACACTCTCTTTCTCTCTCTATCTCTGTGTTGGGCTGATCTTGCACCACAGTGTTGACACACACAAACGACAACCAAATTAGAAGCAAGTTCGATATAGGGCTTTTGCATGAGCCCAAATTTGAATGGGTTTGTGACTTGGTCTGTCTGTCTCTCTGTGTGTTGGTGTGTGTGTGTGTGTGCGTGTACGTGAGAGCGATGACATCCCAATCCAGTTGGGAAAACTGTCTCAAATCCACGGGCCTCAATGATATATTTCTGAGGCACTCATTTACTGCTGTGAATCCAGGTTACCAAGATGCAGCGCAAAACATTCTCAGATTACCAGGGAGGCATTTGGCGCTGGTGTATCCTGACATTTGAATTCTGTCTCTCCTTCACTTTCTCCGGCCGGCCAGAGGATGTGCAGCTAGAGCAGGGCAGCAGCTGTAGCCGCCAACGGACATTTATAGACGGGGGGGGGGGGGATATAATAAATGACCTCCAGGAGGGTCGCTAGCGTACAGCAGCAGAACGCCTGTCAGCGGCTCTCAGGCCGAATGGACCCACCTTATACCCTGGGTACAGAGGGATGGAACGAGCAAGGGTGATGTCATGTCCTGGTCTTGACTGACGTCATTGGTACGAGCGATGGTATAGACACTATTTTCCGCTGAGGTCATTGGTACAAGTGATGTCATATCCTATTTTCGACAGATGTCGGTTTTTAAGAGAGCAGCTTGGTGAAACAATGAAATATATTCTTAAAAATACTCGTCTTCAGTTTAAATTGTTGCTCCGTCGCAAAAACATGTGGAAACTGCATTCCTTTGATCCTGGCTCATTCTTCAAGGCGCTTTCACTGTGCAAAGTGCACTGCACAGTGGCTGAGTGTATTTCTGCAGCCACATACCAGGAACCCCCTAGACACTGACAGGCCCAACACAGAGGTCTGCCATACATCGCCTCAATATGATCATCTAATGAACACACCTTTAATCAGTGACCCCCCCTCCCACCCAAGTTTTTTAGTCATGCAGGTTTTCTCAGGCTGGGCAGGAAATGACGCATTGAGATAATGATATCATCTCTTCTAAAGGTGGGGCCAGGCCTGAAGAGAAAAGAGGAAGTGAAAGACCGCAGCATGAGCCTTGAGGTTCTTTCCCATAGAGCTCTCAGAGGCCGCTATAAATCAACTCAACTTGAGACAGGTTGAAGATATGTTTACCCCGCTCTCTCTCACTCACACACACACACACACACACACACACACACACACACACACACACACACACACACACACACACACACACACACACACACACACCACACACACACACACACACACACACACACACACACACACACACACACACACCTTCGCAGTGCCCAACACGACAACTAGGTGAATCACACAGGGATAATTGGGGGCTGTGCTCACCATTCAGAGGATGACGTTTAAACCGTACATGTTCATAAATGGGAGGAAGCAGTTTAATGGTATGTTGTCTCATATGTCATGTGACTGAGTAATGTGACTGCAGCAGATGTCATACGCAAGTTAAAAGAGAAGTTAAATAGATACAACGATCTTGCTGAAGAATGCCTACAGGTGGACTGTTGACATTGGGGGTTGAACCCAGAGCCGGAGGGAGCTGAATGCCCTAACCATTTAACCATCCTGGCCCCATCTACCTAAAAGGATTGCTAAAAACAATAATAAAAAAACACTTCAGCAACAATACTCAAATATATGTAATGTACACATAAAATACACACACACATAAATATCTCTACTTACCACTACCTCCATCGTTGTATTTCTTTCCCTCCTTATGGCTCTTCTTGCTTCGGCTTTTCTTCTGATTAGAGGAAAGGGGAACGATGAATAGAGGAAGACACATTTCAATAATAATAAAAGCTCCATAAATAAGGGTTGAATACCAGCAGCTGTTTGGTCCAATGAACTCATTACTATGCTCTAGCAGCTGGTTTCATCTAAATACATTTTAAGAATCATTTCAGCATTTAATCTCCTTTAAATTAGCAGGGCTTGTTAAAGCTCCAGGATGCAACAGGTAGACCGTGGACATTGTTGGTTCTATTCCCCGTGTTAGCACAAGAGGAAAGGACAGAGAGGGTCAGGGTTAAAAGGTTAGACTATGTGGACGTTACAATGGCATTTGGATGCATTTCCCATATATCAGAATGGGTACAGGGGTGTAGGTAAGAAGACTTTGGTATACAGGCCTGGCCGTTCCACTGGTCAACTGGAACAGGGAGGGGATTATAAATCTGTTGACAGTTACAGGACACTGATCAGCCAGGCTCTCTTCCTCATCCCCCCTCTATCTCTCTCCGATTAGTCCTGACATTCCTAGGACGAAGCCAGTTGTGTTACGTAACTCAGCTGGTACTGGATTCTTTCAAAGGATTGGTGTGTGTGCATATATATATATTTTTTCTAAACCTATACAGAGAAGTCTTGCCAGCTACAGATTGAGGCTGAAGATGGGACATGCATGTCTGGCTGTCTGCTTCTCACAGTGACTGTTTATAATGTTAAAGCAAATGTTTAAGAGTCCTTCACACACACACACACACACACACACACACACACACACACACACACACACACACACACACACACACACACACACACACACACACACACACACACACACACACACAGCAGTCTCTTTATTTAAACCATCTTTCTTTATTTAAACACAGTGTGACTGACACAATAAATACTAGGGCAACGCAATAAATACTGAAGACAACGCAGACATGAGTGGAACATGTGATGGCCGTTGTGTTCCAGGACATGTGTTCAGAACACGGAAACCTAACTGGAAGAAACAGAGGGTCGTTTTCATTATCTCTCCCCCTTAGTATTCATTATCTCCCCCTCTCCTCCGCCTAGTTTTACCCCCTCCCTCTGTGCCTAGTTTTCATAACCTCCCTCGCTCTCTCTCTGGTTATCATTATCATTCCTCTCCCCCCTAGTTTGCATTATCCCCAACCCCATCGCTCTACCCCCAGTGTTATATTATCGGACCCTCTCTCCCTCCTCTCACTTTCAATCTCTCCCTAATTTTTGTGTCATCCTTTTTATGATTTTTTTTTTTTTTTTTAATGGTCTCTCTCACTAGTCTTCCATACTCTCTGCCCTCTCAACCCCGGTTCATCATTCTGTCCGAGATCTGTGTCTTATCTCGTCATAAGGGTAATCAAAGCAGACCATCTACTAGAAATGCTTCTCTATGTCGAGCAAACAATGGGTTGTCCCTACAGTCAGGTGTATGTCAGTGTTGGTCTTATTCCCTTCGCTGTTAGGGCTCTCACCCAACAGGCTGACACAAAAGGCACTTTTGTAAACATTAAACATTTCTTTCACTTTAATCCCTGTGAGAAATAAGAAAATCCTGTTACGCCAGGTTTCGCAAGACCTTTTATAATAATCAAAATTCAATTCCATCGCTTTTGTCCACGATAACAACATTATTGATCGTATAGAAACCCGAGTCTGGAGGCCTGAAGCCTCGTACCGTATTGGCAGGCGTGAACATGTTTGTAACATGTGTGCACAAAGACACAAGCTCAACTTCCCCATCAAATGTGTCCTCGCTGCCAAAAAACGTTTGAAAGTGTGACAGATAACATTTAGCATCCTGCACAAACAAGGGCTGAGAACATGTTTGACTGCATGCTCCCAACGTCTTCACCTTTTACCAAGGCCCAAAATGCCTCAAGGGTCCATCAGTAATTATGCTCAACTTGCGCCACAGTTGGAGAAGCCCCCCCCCCCTCCCCCCCCCGCGACTAAGATGAACTATGGTTGGCAAACTGAGCGACCGCTACTCCATTCAACACTCGCCATTCATTGAGAAGCGGAAATTAAATCACATAAAAAGGACTGAGGTTCACTTCTAACTCGAGAAGCCGATTTGGGAGACATCTCATTAACTCAGGCCACATAACCCAAACTACATGGAATGGAAACTTCAGCGAATCAAAAACAATAGTTACAACAAAAAAAATAATACCAAAAAATAAAAACAGAGCAGCGGTCGTTTCAGTTTATTATGCCATTGTGAAGGATCACAGAGACGGTGCAATTAAAAGCAGCATTAAGATGTCCTAAGGGGCGCAATGGCCTTATAATAATCAATGCCTTGGACAGGGGAGACTACTATAACTGCTTGTGGGACACAGTTCTTTGGCGGTTCTTGTTGCCTTGGAGACACGTTCACAAAGATCTAGAACATTGCGGCCACTGTCCCAGAATTAGAATTGAATTCATTCCCCAACGAGTTGAACATTGGTCAAAAAAAGAAGAATTTGCCTCACTGGTTTAGTTGTAACTGGTTGATGCAACAACCATAGATACGGATTGATCTGAGTCAACATGAACCTACTAGGCTCGCAGACGTGATGGCAACTGATAGCGTGAGATGGAGTGATTACAGGGAACAACACAGAGGAAGTTAGTTCAACTGTGTGGCCAGACTGTTATCCCACTGGCTCCGATATAAACCTTGTTAACCTATCGGCCATATTGGTTAGTTTGGTGGGTCAACCGTTGAGTATCTTATATGGGACACCATGACAAATGCATTCATTTTAGTTCTGCATTCCAGTTCCCCTCCCCCCTCCTCTGTGCAGCATTTAATATGCATTTAGTATGAGTTGTCATGGTTTCCCCAAGGATACTAGTGGGTTCCTCCTACCAAACTAAACAATATTGCCGCAAGATGAATAAGATCCATTACAGTGAGCCCCAACAAGGATTACTGGGTCCAATATTAGAAAGAGTCCCAACAGTTCTGCCACCTCCTCTTTAAAATTAACCCGAATGAGATTGATTTTCTGCTGGTGAACGACATCATCTGAGCTACACCAGACTTCAACTCCCCCTCCCCAACCGGCTCCTAGGGTGTGCCGAATACGAGCTTCCAGTGTACGGTTGTGTAAAACCTTAAACCCCCATAAAACACCATATAGATGGATCCTGAGAAAAACTAAAAGGCTAAAACATATTTGTCATCGAATGGCAATCAGAGAAGAAAGCTGTGTCACCATAAATACGTAGGCCTCTCATACGTTTACTTCTTTTCTGGGGCTCTTTTCTGTTGTTGTTGTTGTTTGGGGCCCCGGCGTGTCTAGGCCGACATGTCTGTCTCTAGCGTCTACCCTGGGTCACGTCTCCTGTTGGCCTTCCAGGTTAACACTTGTCCAGTTGTCTGAGTTGGGGACGCCAGCACTGCCAGCCAACAGCTGGTTTGGTGTATACAAGTTAACTCCCTGGGCTAATCTCTGTCCCTCTATAAATTCAAGTTTCAATTTGATTTCCTTTATTGGAATGACAAAAACACAAGACTATTGCAAGAGCATACCAAAGACATTACAACAACTTGAACAAATTTTTTTATTGAGGTAAATTAAATGAGTGTCTCCCACTCTGAATCTCTCTATTTCCCTCAGTCTGTTCATGTGCGTCTGTGTCCTCATCTGTCCAGCAGGCTCTGTTTCGTCTTAGTGCCCAGATCCACCCCAGATGCCTTCTACACCGACAGTTGAATAATTCTGTTTTATTGTTCCTATAGAGAAACCACTACACATGAGGGTTTTTCTCCTAGGGCGCACATCAGATTCTCCCTTTGATGCCATGGATTTCCATTGGCGTCTAAAACACGTTAGCAAACATGTTACCATTCGCCAGACGAATGAGTTGCTGCCATGTACCAGACTACACCTCAAAATCTGTGTAACCTTCAGGGCAAAGCAGCGTGGAAGTAAGCTACTAGGAGTATTTTTAACCATCTCTGAAGTTGTTTTTTTGGAAGTGTATTAAGGATCATTAATTTAAGATAGGTGATATCTTCTGCAATTATCTGCAAGATTGATTGAAGATTGAATGTTTGGCAGGTAAATGTTTTTTTTAAGCCTGACTGCTACATTTAACACGATAAAACATATACTTTCTAAATTTTATTTGTTTGTATGCGTCTTCATAAAACATTTAAAGGACATGAAGATTCCAGGATATATATAGAGGTGTGCAAAAAACCTACGCAGTCATGGGTTCAAATTCCTAGTCTTACTTTCATATGAACTACTACTACTGTAACCCTAGAACTCTGAGGGTCAATAAGAGATCAATATTTTACAAATTATATAAACACTTGATTAACGGCCTACAGTTCAACACAATATGCTTTATTACATTACCATTTTGGTCGGTAATTACAATTGCATGACTACATGGGTTTGTCATATTGCGCAACAAGCCCTCAGATGCAGACCAGGCTTGGTTGGCACATGTAGCTAATGATGGACTTGAACCAAATCAATTTGGTTTCAGGACACTAGGCGATTGTTTGCCTTTTCAATGAAGAGACAGAAACAAAGGGCAATCTGCTAGACACTAATTTCCAAAGCTTTCTCTAGAAAAATACAATATTTACAACAACAGTATTGATGATTCCCTGAACGACTTGCATACATTGGATCGAAAGGGAACTGGCGTTTTTGGAAATGATTACGAATGAGAGAGTTCTCATGTCTAACTGTCCGCGGATGTCACATTTGTAATAGTATGTGATGAAGGAACAAGTTTAAGTAGTGACAAGCAGCAATTTAGAAAATAGATATTCCTCCTTGACTGAACAGTTCTCAACTTCTCACTATATATATATATATATATATAAATAAATAATATAAATTCTGGTTATAATGATCTTCTAGTTAAAAACAACCAATGGGCCACTTTAACCCCCTCCGTGATCCGACCCGGGGTCATGGAACTCCCAGTTTCAAACTCAGTGAATGACACATAAGATTAGATCAATGTACCTACCTGGGATTATTGTATACTGCGAAGAGGATGCACGATTAAAACCAGATGTTGAGGTAGGGGAGGCTCAAGTAAGTTTTTTTTTTTTTTACCTAGTCCATTTCTTTGGACAACTCGTGATGGAGTACGCCTGACATAGACATAGGCCTACACCAAATGATCACATGATGGTACAAAAACAAACGCACAAATTGCATTTTGCGCTGTGGCCATGCCTCGACTCGACAAAGGCAGGCGGCTAAAAGAAAACAATCCCGTCGCTTTCTAATTAACTTCCTTCATCTGCACCCCAAAACGCGTGCGACTTCAAAACAACAGTAGGCTACTGCCAAACCGAACAACGAGACATGTTCACAGACATACCTTGCTAGGGGCACAACCCATTCCTAGTCCTTCTTAGTAGTCTTGTCTTCAAACTTTTCTTCTCATTGACAACTTTGAAACAGCGTCTATCTCGTCTCAACTGCACCGGCAGAAACCCGATCTTGGCCGCGCCACTCCGCGGAACAGATAGGAGGGGCTTGGATAGTCCAAACACTGATTCTCTTGACGGGGTCTAGATCTACAATTTAAACTTGATTCGATCACGGATGGTGCACATGGGTGTATCCGTCTCGCTTTTAGATGGAGATCTGTGCAGTTGCACGCCTATTGTTTAAAGCGCGCGCGCGTAGACGCGGACATGCACGAGTAGCAGGATTTACTGTTTGCCGTAATGGCCAGAGACGTTGCGCCAAAAACATTTGGGCCTTGGCCATTGGTTATGCAATTTCAGTAGCCCTACAAAAGGTTTGATGCGTGAACAATGAACTACGTTCTCTTCCAAACTAATGGTATGTACTGTAATGAAAACTACACACGAGCTGTGAGTAAACAGACCGTTATTTCGGAACAAGTGGAACAATTGTATGTGTGTGTGTGTGTGTGTGTGTGTGTGTGTGTGTGTGTGTGTGTGTGTGTGTGTGTGTGTGTGTGTGTGTGTGTGTGTGTGTGTGTGTGTGTGTGTGTGTGTGTGTGTGTCTGTGTCTGTGTGTCTGTGTGTCTGCGTGCGTGTGTCTGTGCGTGTGCGTACGTGGTGGTGGTGGTGGTTAGTGAGGCCCCCCTTCAATGTAAAGGGTATTTCAAGTGTCTAGAAAAGCGCTATATAAATTCAATCCATTATTATTATTACGTTTGTGCGTGTGTGCGAATGTCATTGCCGCATTTCCAATGCATGCATCAAATGTTTTTGACAATTTAACAAAAAATGCTCTATTTTGTATCGATATTTTTTATATATATTATATATTTTCTCATGTCGAACAAAAAATAACGTAGGAACTTCAATAACATTTAGGCCTAGATATCTGTTTATTTCCATCTTCATCTTCTAGTAGGTTCAATTCAATTAAAATGAGACCCAAAACGAACCAGCGAATAAAACAACATCAAAGTCAGTTGAATCTTTGAATTCGACATTTACAGCTCTGTTAATTGGTCACAGCTCTGTTAATCGGTTCCTGGTCTTCCAGGTCTGGGTGGGTGCGTAGTGTGCACATTCTCCCAGCGGAGCAGTCTGGGGCCCTGCCCCATGAGAGCCGCCTGTCCTGCATACTCCACATACCTCCACACCACCAGGAGAAGAGACATCCTAGCCCGGCGCCACAGAAGCCCAAGTATTTCTCTTGTTTAAAGAATAACTAGTCAGGTTGAGGGGTGGAAAGTTATCACTAATAAGGTCTTGGTAATACCTGGGGGCACTGTAATGTTTCCATTGATGATTATGTAGATTTGTTATCGCGTAAGATTATGGCAGTTCCACCCTCCGGTTCCTCTTGACGGAGGAAAGTGCTCTGAAGGGCTCACAGCAGGCTGCTTGTGTTCACCTCAGCACTGTGTGAAGACCAGCAGAGCACAGCAGTGTGCTGCATCCCTCCTTTTTGTGCCTGGTTCTGTTAACCACCCAGGAAAAGGTCCCAGACAAGATAAGACTAGGCAAGGACAAGACCAATATCAACCTTCCCTTTTTGTTTATTACTTTCTATTGCGCAACTCTTATTGTTCATTTAATATTTGTTCTAAGAGAATCAGATGCCTTTATAAGTTTCCACCTAAAAACTCTTTTTTTTTGTTTTTGTACTTTCTCTAAGTATTTGACGTTGTTTTTGTATTTATTTCATCAAGACGCAGCGCAGAATCTAGTTTACAGTTATCAGCACAAGGTTGGCAGGGTTCCTTGGGTCCCCAGTCACAGGTCACAGGTCACAGGTGTTGTCACCTGTAGTCAGCCCTGTGCCTCAGTGTGAGGTACACTGGACCTGTTAAGACACCTTCACCTCCGTCTCCCCTTATGTCTTACCCACTACACCCATCCCCCAAAAGTGTGTCCGTCAGAGCTGGAGAACAGGTACCCTACCCTAAAACAGAAAAACATGTGTGCAGATAACATCACATTTTTACCCGGTGACATCATGGCGCAGTAGGCCACAGGTGCATGGGAGTCTGTGTTTGTGCTGGGGCACACTCCCTGTCGTCAACCGCCTCCCACCACCCAGTAGACAAATAAAACTGAGAGTTCAGCTGCCGGAGAGAGTGTGCGCGAGAGAGAGAGAGAGGTACACAGAGAGAAAGAGATGGGATAAAAGAGATGCAGAGAGGGACATTGTGAAGCAAGCCTGCGGTTTGTGTGTGAAAGGTAGAGTCTTTGTTTGTGCATATATATGTGCATGTGTGTGTAGGCAGGCACATTTATATTTGTTTTGATGGTAAATGGTTAAGGTGATAAGGCCAGTAAGAGATAAGAGATAAGATAGTACTAGAGGACCAGAGTGTTGTGTTTGATATCAGCCCCCAGACGGGGCTTACAGATTTAGTCTGCCGTACCCCTGCCCCGGGTTCAACCCTATAACCCTCCCGGGGGAATTGGTGGGCTCGGTAAGCACCAGCCATATCATGTGCTCCCTGCTACTCTCTCAGACTGCCCAGGACTGTCTGTAGTACACTGTCGTTTAAGGAGCAGTTAAAGCACTGGGCACTCGCTTGGCTGACCGCAGGCCTTCCTGGCTACCTCTACCTGGCCACGAGGGAGCCAGGAAGGTTCTAACCGCCCGAGTAGAGATGCACTCTTAAGAGCTCTCAGCACCCCCATAGAGCGGCACTCTTTAGAGCTCTAAACACCCCATAGAGCGGCACTCTTCAGAGCTCTCAACGCCCCATAGAGCTGCACTCTTCAGAGCTCTAAACGCCCCATAGAGCTGCACTCTTCAGAGCTCTAAACGCCCCATAGAGCTGCACTCTTCAGAGCTCTAAACGCCTCCATAGAGCGGCACTCTTCAGAGCTCTAAACGCCCCATAGAGCTGCACTCTTCAGAGCTCTAAACGCCTCCATAGAGCGGCACTCTTTAGAGCTCTCAATGCCCCATATAGCGGCACTCTTTAGAGCTCTCAATGCCCCATATAGCGGCACTCTTTAGAGCTCTAAACGCCCTCGGTGGGATGCAGCAGCACAAAGCCTGTTAAACAAAAACATGCGACCACACACACACACACACACACACACACACACACACACACACACACACACACACACACACACACACACACACACACACACACACACACACACACACACACACACACACAGGAACACACATGCGCACACACACACAAACAGACCCACACTCACACATGTAATACATGAGCGTAAGAAAGAAAGATGAAAAAAAATACTGTAACATAGACTGTCAAACAGACATAAACAAAAGGAATACAAATTACAACAATAAAACAAACAAAATAATAAACAATAACAATGTAAGAAAGAAAGAAAAAAAGAAGCAAAGACCTGAAAAGCATCAACAACAACAAACACAGACACTGAGCCGGTCCACCACTTCTCTCTGCGCTGCTTAAACCATCTAATCGGATTACAGAGAGAACCTAATCTGATCACAGACAAACTCCCGGCAGCATTGCCACTCAGTTAAACTCTCAGAAAGTGTTAATCTGCCAGAAGACAAGTGTTTCCTGGTTCTTTCTGAGACTAAGAAACACAGTAGCATGACCTCTGACCCTGCAGAAAAACACACAGTTCAGAAAATGCCTATATTGAAAACCTTTGTCCAAACGATCATACCCTACAGAATACATACAACATCAAGGACTAAGTAACGCACAAATATGGATATAATATGAAACATATCAGACACAAACAAATGAATCCCATACACCACATGCATGTGATATAAAGGTCAACAGAGAGACCTGAGAGAGATAAATATTATCAATGCAACATGACTCAAAATAGATCTGAAGTGAATGTGATAGCAGTGGGGGTCTGAAGGTATGAGTAATAAGTGTACCCTGGTATCATACCGTATCCTGCAGTATAACAGTGTTACAACTGTGGGATTACAGGGCCATACATCCGCTACTGGCACTGTGGATTGGCATTAATATGCCTGCTCTGTGATTTGTTTTTACTTGTCCCGTATAATTATCACTCCAATGTTTACTTTGTACCACAGTGAACAGCACAGTCCGTCGTCATCATCATCTTCATCATCATCAACAACAACAGCGGGTTATGGTTGGTGGAGCTGAGGGGTAACAGCAGGTTGTAGTCAGTGGGGTTGAGGGGTAACAGCAGGTTGTAGTGGTGGGGTTGAGGGGTAACAGCAGGTTGTAGTCAGTGGGGCAGAGGGGTAACAGCAGGTTATGGTTGGTGGGGTTGAGGGGTAACAGCGGGTTGTAGTCAGTGGGGTTGAGGGGTAACAGCCGGTTGTACTCTTGTGGGGCAGAGGGGTAACAGCAGGTTGTAGTGGTGGGGTTGAGGGGTAACAGCAGGTTGTAGTGGTGGGGTTGAGGGGTAACAGCAGGTTGTAGTCAGTGGGGCTGAGGGGTAACAGCGGGTTGTAGTCAGTGGGGTTGAGGGGTAACAGCAGGTTGTACTCTTGTGGAGCTGAGGGGTAACAGCAGGTTGTAGTCAGTGGGGCTGAGGGGTAACAGCAGGTTGTACTCTTGTGGAGCTGAGGGGTAACAGCAGGTTGTAGTCAGTGGGGTTGAGGGGTAACAGCAGGTTGTAGTGGTGGGGTTGAGGGGTAACAGCAGGTTGTACTCTTGTGGAGCTGAGGGGTAACAGCAGGTTGTAGTGGTGGGGTTGAGGGGTAACAGAGAACTTGTCAGCTGCCGTCTTGTGGAAAGTTTTCAACTTTTTTTCTCTCTGCGTTGCTAACAACAACTGGTGCTGCATCTCTCACTTGCTGAGTTATGAAGTGGGCGGAGGGGGGGGGGGGGGGGCGCAGTTATAAATAGTTGACTTTACAAAACGTAGTGTTTCAGATTCCATCATGCTGCTGCCTTTACATCGTTTGAGGCATGGAGAGACGTGTGTGTGTGTGAGAGAGAGAGAGAGAGAGAGAGAGAGAGAGAGAGAGAGAGAGAGAGAGAGAGAGAGAGAGAGAGAGAGAGAGAGAGAGAGAGAGAGAGAGAGAGAGAGAGAGAGAGAGAGAGAGAGAGAGAGAGAGAGGGGGAGAGAGAGAGAGAGAGAGAGAGAAAAGAGGGGAAACTGAGTAGAGTGGCTGTGTGAAATTGTGCGTCTAGCTGTTTGGGCGATGTCCATTTCGGTATGTGTGTGTGCGTGTGTGTCTGTGTCTGTGTGTGTGTGTGTGTGCATGTGTGTGTGTGTGTACGTCTTTGTTTAAGTTGAGAGCAAGAATTTGTGTGCGCGTATGTGTGTGTTGGGTTGACAGTGACCGATAAACTATTTGTGTGTGTGTGTGTGTGTGTGTGTGTGTGTGTGTGTGTGTGTGTGTGTGTGTGTGTGTGTGTGTGTGTCTGTGTGTCTGTGTGAGTGGGAGGAGAGAGAAAGTAAGGTGCTGAATGTTAGTACCTCCTATAAACACAGGCAGCTCCAGGAATAGCCCCGCTCTATTGTGCAGAAGATTAACCTAAGAATTAGAGGGCTGGAAGGGCAGTTGGCTGGCTGTTTTGTAAAGTGTTCTCGCTCTGCAGACAGAGCATGCACCAGTGTTTCGCGTGAAGCTTATCTGTTTGAAAGGGCTCCTATTTTGAGGTGTGAAGTTGATTAACCCATTTCCAAATCTACCCTTTAGTGACAATACAAACGACATTGGCCATCCATAAATAAATAATCTAGTGCTTGTACATTTCGACTGAAAGCATAGGATTTTAGCTTTAGTTGATTAATTCGGAAATAATTGATATTATGTCAAGACACATTTGAAATTATTCAATAGACTCTGTTAAGCAATATGCTTTGATTTAGGATTCTACATTACTACAACTCTCCCGAGTCCTCTAAATAGGGTGGCGTGTCACCAACCACAATTCCTATGATGCATTCTAGTAAAAGCCCTATAGGGCCCTTATAAATCATAAAATAAATCAAAGCCAGGAGAGAGGATAGGCCGAAAGGTACTGGTTTCAATTCCCCAAGTGCCTGCAGCTTTAACTGCATGCATCCTTGCCAAACCAATACCTCATGTAGATAGTAGTGACATCATTCATTCTCTGGATAATTACATCTGCTAAATAATAACAGATACAGAGCGAAATGGAGTTTGAGATAATTTTCTTCAAGTGTAATTTTTGCCGGTTTGCATGCAGTGTTGGGTAAAAAAAAGAAGAAGCTAAACTTGTATGCTTACATAAAGTGTTGACAGAATAAAAACATACCCGTGTTATAAACATCTGCTTCAAGACTATAAATATATATGATATTTCTATATATACACAAACCATAAATCAAGCATGTACACAGGGGTGGGAGGAATTTAAGCACATCTGGAGTTCTGAACTTGGAATCACACCCTGCTGAATCAGGAATGACCGGAATGCACGCACACACAGAGAGAGAGAGAGAGAGAGAGAGAGCGAGAGAGAGAGAGAGAGAGAGAAGAGAGACAGAGATGAGAGGAGAGAGAGAGAGAGAGAGAGAGAGAGAGAGAGAGAGAGAGAGAGAGAGATTGGGACAATTTACTAATCGTAATATAGCAGTGAACAGCAGGCGAATATATGTGGTACACTACAAAAAAGCACACACCGAATGTCGTTCAAGCTAGTCCATCTATTGCTAAAGTTGAAGAATGACTGCCCCTAGTGGTCATGTAGCTTAACAGCATCGGAATAAGTTTACCCATTTTATAGCTGTCCCAATGACACATTTCTAGGCAAACTAAAAATAGTTATAGCAGTAACAGATGAAATACTAAATATGTAGTTAGTGAAGTATTTGGTGAAACAATAAGACAAGCTAATTATATATTTAAAAAATATATATTTTATGATTCTAGGTTTTTATTGCATTAACAATGGAAGAACCAGAATTGTTTTGAATAAATGAACACATCATCTACCCTGGCACAGAGCAGGCTTTCCAGAGATCTCAAATATCAAATCAAGGCATTTACAGAGAAATTAAAAAACACCATTCATTTCATCACATAATTTCATCAAATTCATTATCAGTTATTCTCAATTCCACGCATGTATCTATAGTTACATACAGATCTATAGATACATGTAGAATAATTGATATTGGTATACATGTCACAACTGATCAAGGTCTACTTCCGCCAACAACCAAAGCATCAGAATATCAGTTAAAGTTTAAGAAGAGTGATTTTAGAGAGAATAGGGATTAATCATTTAGATCCACGTGTGTGGGCTTAAATCTTCAAAAATAAAAAACTAAACTAAACATTAAACTTTTAATCCAACGATGATTACAGGCTAAATATATAAAATGTGTTTTGGTCGTACACTAATAACTCCCCATCAACCATATCCATCCAGTGTATAGGACCTTGGCAGCCACTTTTGACACTTTTAAAGAAACATGACTGTTTGCTTGACCTGCTCCTTTCACCCCCAACAATGTTAAATGTAATTAATGTAATTAACACATTTTTAAGTGGGGCAAACGAACAGTTAGATGCAACCTCTATAATACCATAAATCCAAGCAAACAGTTCAATACTTGCCCAACAGATGGTAGTAATGCACAATGAAGCATAGAAAAGATGAGACTGTATACAGCCCTGGCCACTATTACCTAGCACTAATACTGATAAGGTGCTCTGGAGCAAGGCACTATGGAGCTTTGATGGGGTGTGCGTCAGTGAGAGTTAATGTATATTTGGGATGCACCAATTATTCTCCTTAAGGTGAACGCATCTTACACAAAACTAAACACCATCTGGAGTATAAGCAACCTGCCTTTTACCTGGTATGGGTATAGGCTAAAATGTGTGTGTGAAACTGTTCCAATAAAAACACAGCTTTGCCCTTAAAAAAAGTGCGACGTTATAGTAGGCTAGGGATCAACTTAAAGTATAACATACAAGCTCAGACAGCCATAAGCTTTAATGTTAATGGAGAATGTAACCTGTATATTACTTTTTAAATCTGAGCAGCTTTCGTTTTTCCCTCTGCCCCTGCTAAAAAGCTAATATAAATACCTGTTCAAGTATTTTGGGTTCAACATCAAATGCACCATAAACCAGCCCATTTTTGTACCAAAGTTGAGTTATCTCATTCCCAATCTAACCAAAAGAGTGTGCAACTCATGCATCCAAAGAGACGTTTTGGTGTCCATGAGCTTCAGAAACAGCAGAAAATAAGAATAAAAATAGTATCCCTAACATTATTATTAAACTCTTAACTTTGCTTATTAATGAGTCAGTTTACACTTAATCAATGTGTCACCCCACTGTCCCCCGTATCCCCGTGCACTTCCTGCAACTTCCTTTTCAAAAAATTAAAAAAATCAATCAGTAAAAGCAGAACAATACAAAACATCATAAATTGGTTCCAGTATTGAAGTAGTCGAAATGTGCTGTGTAAACCAACCCCCCCCCCCCCCACCCCAGGAGGGTCGTCCTTGGGACAGCCTTGGGTCCTACCCGGAGTGGAGTGACAGCGCCACCTTCAGGCAGCCCAGCTCCTGGCCCTGGGACCCCAGGACGCCCTGAGCTCGGTAGTTGCCGTTGGTCAGCCAGAACGGTAGGTCCGTGTTTGGCAGGTAGAAGTCAGACTCGGGAAGAGAGTAGGTACCCTAGGGGACGGGGAGGGGAGAAAATTCGGATTCATTATGTCTGAATGGAGTCCGTAAAGATCCTTTAAAACAGTGCTAGAACTGTCTCTCGTTTCTGCTTCAGGATGTGTTTGCCTGGGTCTCTCTCCAGCTTGTTGAACACGTGTCCTTTATGCATGTGGTACTTTTCAGTTTCACATCCACATCATGTATCGATAAGGTGTATCTCAAAACAACACTATAAATCTTCTGCCTGCTTCTCTAGAATTTCATCCAACAGGAAATCTCATAATTCTTAACATTATTTATATCTCTGATGGAACTATCACATGTATAAATGATACAAGTATATAAACTAATATTATCTATCTACTAATTGTTAAGATTCCAGTTGTAGCAACTCTGCCCTCTGTCCAGATTTTTCAAACCTGGTCTTGCAGATTTTTTTTTTAATATCTACTCAAATATTGATTGAAAGCTTCATTGAAGCATACATGATTTACATTCAAAAAGTGCCATTTTTGAACTGAATGATGTGCCCTTATCTCTGATTTCACTCTTCTGAGTTCAATACTTTCAGTTCCGCGATTCTCATCGACCAACCAAGTCTCATGACAACTGATAACGGGGGTTTCAGGGGTTTCAGTTCCAACAAACATGTCCACACGCAATGAGGCCTTCTTCCACATCGGCAGGGAGACCCACTTCACGCAGAACAAGATCGAAATTCAAATTCAGGTTCATTACCTTCAATGTTTGATACCAAGACTAAAGAGAATAATGTATTCTTAGACTTCATAACCTCAAAAGGGCCATGTCATTTGATCCCAATGAAATGGGTACGAGCTGAAAAAGTGCAGGTTAAAATTCAGGATATACCTCAACAATGTAGATGAACACAAAGGAAAAACAGCTTTCCAGAGCTTATAGCGGATTACTACTGGTTAATAACACATGAACAAATTTTAGTTCAGTACAACAGTACTACACCAGTAGGCCTGTTTTTACTGTGTTTAAATAAATACTGTATGCATGAATGGGTAAATGTTAGGCAATATTGTAAAGTGCTTTGGGTGGCATCTGGTTACAAAAAGCAGATGGTAAATGCAGTCCATTTACCATTATGAGGTCTACATGCGATCGATGCGCACTAGGGACACAAACTCACTGCTTTGAAGGGGCAGTGGCAGGGCAGGCCGTAGGTGTGGAGCGGCTCAGGACAGTCCTGGCCCGGGGGGATGAGCTGGTCCAGGATGGAACAGACGTCTGGGTAGTGGCAGCTGCCCAACTCGTCCAAACATGGGATCTTCACCCAGAACCCCGCTACCTCCCTCTCCAAGGTCATGTTCACCTGCAAGAGAAGGAGAGGGACAATGATGCAGGAGGAGGAACAGCGAAGGGAGAGGGAAGGAGAGTGAGATGGTGAAAGAGAACGCGCCTAGACACCCAGCTTGAGCTTAAAGTAAGGGTTCCTTCAAATGTTTCCCGTATGACATTCGAGGGAAAAAGGATGAGAAAGGATGCAGTGAGTGGTAGGCACGGAAACTTGAATGCGTAAGTCAGCGACTTTATACTATGTGACACAGAACAATAGAGCAACAAAGAGGATATGGTATAAAAGATGGAGAAGTCCGCTTTACAGTGTAGAACAGCTACAAGCCAAAACAAGTGTTTCTACACTCAGTCTAGAAAACGTTGTTCAGTTAAAAATGTATAGTTTTTATTTTTTATTTCACACACAAAGTTACACAACATATTAAACTAGTGGTGAAGTCTCCTCCTCAGAATTGATTTGTTAAAGTACTCTATAAGAGTGAAGAGGTTAAATAAAAATACTATTATATCAGAAATAAAAAAGATCAAAAAAGTGTCATAACGGCACATTTATTAAATCAATGTATACGAGTGCCTGGGCCTCCAGTTGCCATGACAATAAGGTGTCTCTTCCCCAACATCGCCTAAGGGAAGAGGCCGATGCACCAATGCATGAATGATTTTCCTGGCACTGGTCCTGCACTGCCTGCTTTAAATGTTATGTAGACTGGGGTGAGCCCCCCCTGTGGCTGAATTTCTTAGCCACAGGGCCATGAATACCCTGAATTTCTCCAGACTTCCCCCCGTTGTAAAGGTGCCTTTTTCTCACCAGTATGTCCGTGTGAACAGTACATTTCTGGTCCTCCTTTACAGGGATCAAGACTAACTTTTCATTTAGTGGCAGACTAAATTACATGTTTGTTCTGCGCGAATTCTGCTATCATGTCAAAAACACGGTCAATAGCGTGTTTTTGCCAGGTTCACTGATCTCCTTAGGTCCTATGCAGTTTTGCAGTGATCCAAGACGTCGCGTTTGCTCAGTGCTCAGATGGTTTCGACACACCATGGTTTCTGATCGGGGTAGGTCTTTATCGTAACCCCAGGCAAAATATTGCTCACTTATTCATCAATCCCGTCCACACATCCACCAACATGTTCGATGATTGGCAGAGCTGTCTTGTTACTGTCCCATACAGAACATAGTTTTGCTATCCCCAGTGACAGACATTGAAGGAAGACTTTTTTTTTTATTTATTTCTTATTCAAACATGTTAAATATATACAATACATTCCAAGGACATGGTCAGTAAGAGACTAAACTGAAGCTATGGATTTTTCACCAAATGTTTGAAATATACACACTAATCGACAAATTCTGTAACCACACAAAGTCCTTCTGGATTGTGTGGACCTTTACTAAAAAACAACAGAGAATCAAAACAACCCATGCACTTGTGTGACCATATTGCTCCAAACAGCCTATTATATCCATGTGACACTTTTGGCACAAGTTTAGCCTGCAATGACTCAAGTAACCCTGGAGTGGTTGATAGAAGATCACCCATATTAGACACAGACACACAAGGCGCGAGTTCCACATGAGGCTCACAGTAGTAACGGTGTTGATTTTTTACACAACTGAAAATATTCCCGTCGGCCAAGTCCGACCTAAGTGATTCTCACTTTTGGCGCAACCTAATTAAAACCAATACGACAAGAACGCATGGATCGAAAGAGCGCTTGGTGTAATCCCAACCTTGGAAAACTGTAGTTCCACGCTAGAGTTGTAGAGGTCACCAATACTCGCCGTCGCACAATGACTTTGGTTGGGAAAAGTGGAGTCAAATTCATTTTAAACAGTGCTGTCTTTTCCTATGTTCGTAAGGAAGCACCTTTTCATCTCTCCTTTGACCCGATGACGTTTTCAAAAAAGGTTAAGGAAAGGAGGCATGAAGGTTAGGAGATTTGACTATTCATAGAGGCCCCATGAATTGACCAGCAACTGTCGGCCTATATCTAATCTTCCTTTCCTCTCTGAAGAACAAGAAAGGATTGTAGCAAAAAAAAAAAAATCGACCACCTGACAATAAATAACCTTTTCGAACCATTGCAATCTGAGTTCAGGACTTTCTACTCAACTGAAACTGCTGTGACAAGAGTAGTCAATACAAGCTAGCAACGCAATCTCTGTGTTTGTGTTGCTCGACCTCAGTTCTGCCCTCGACACAATTGACCACAGGCTTCTTCTTCATCGTCTCGAACATGATGGCATTAACAGTTCTGCTCTTCGCTGGTTTAGATCTTATCTCATAGAGAACAATTAGCTCTCTACGAAGAATCTGAAGTCAAAACATTGCATCCTAACTTGTGGTATCCCCCCAAGGGTCCGTCCTTCATTGCGGTTCGAAATCGACATGCTACGCGTATCCGCAGCTACGGAATCAGCTTCCACAGCTATAGCGGACAACACTGAAATCGAAATTCCTGTTTTAATCAAAATGACTCCGTCCAGATCCTCCAGGTTGAATCCTGTCCGACTGCAATAAAAAGTTAGCTGGCCAAGAACTACCTGCAGCTCAACACAGGGAAGCTGGAGTAGATAATCATCGGCCCTTGCTCCTAGCATTTTGCAGTGACTGTGAGTTGATACCTGGCATGTTGCTGTGACTATGACAAGATGTCAGGACTACCCTTGAGGTTACTAGCAAGCACCCCATCACCATTTATATCATTCATTTATTTTTTACTTTCATTAACGAAATGATTTGAAATGTTTTGCTATCGTATGTCATTTATGGCCCCCACTGCACCCCTAAACCATCCCTGGAGGGAGGGATCCCCTCCTTCTCAAGATTTCTTCCTTGCTAATTAAGGTAGATGATTCTCTGGGGGGCTGGGGCCAGGGGGTGTCTTAATGGCTATACAAACACAATATAATTGAATTCAATTTAATAACCGAATTGGCAATATTAAAATTAAAATGCAGACAAGTCCAAGGGACTGCTAACCGTTTTGTTTTGTTCTCGTGAGTTATTCTACTAACGTACTATACTTTCTTCATCGTGACAAAATCTACAACAATGACTAATTAAATAATCTTAAATCATGAATTGCAAAGCAGCGGACCAGTTTACTTACGGAGAGTGGAGAGGCCAGCGGTACCGAAGTGGAGCCCGAAGCACTGGCGGTGAGGTCACCCGGGACAGCGATGGGGTCCGGGCGACAGCTCCAGCTGCTTCAAAACCGCCGGGGCATCTGGTTGTCCGCAATTCTTCCAATCAAAGGCAACCAGCTGCGCAAACAGACGGTGCAATGGTCACACACGCACACACAGACACGAACAGCATTTCTACACAATAATGACTGTATCCCGGTTCCTTCCTTACCTTCACCATAGTCAAGTGCCTTGATTTGTTGTAGGATTTACAATTCACCTGCGTTGAAAGCGCAAGGCATGCCATTACCAAAATAAGTGCACAGCTCTTCATCTTTGCTAAACTGAACTCGGTAAGCCACGAAACTTAGTGAGCGGCTGAATTACTGCAGACGTTCGCATGAGGTATCCACATTAGTTCCGTGTTTACATTGAAGCTCCACCTCCAGCCCTTCAGCAGCTAGACAGCGCCACCCCGTGGCCGTTTATCAAAGATGCTCCCGTTAGCAACGAACATGAGGAGAGGCATTGTTTCTCATAAATGTAGGCCAATTCGTTTAGTATATATTTATTATAGTTTTTGCTTTCAGAGTGGCTTAAGCCGAAAAGTATTTTTGCTGGTGAGTGGGAAAGGGTAGGCCTACCAGTTATTTTTTGGTTTTACTTTTTTCCAGTCGCCTGCATAGCAAATTATGTTTCGAATATAGCCTATTATGAGTACAGGATATTATAAAAGAAAAAGGGACTTATCAAGACTTGATGCGTCACACGTTTCTTAAGGGCTTTTTTCATTAGGATGACGAATTCAAATCTTGAAAAGTGTTAAGTTGGTAAGAGCATGGAGTTTAATAAGCCTGGGAACCAGGAAAATCTGTTTTATTTCCTAAAAGCTATTTCCAGCAAACAGCTTCAAAATCCTGTTTTGTGGAACTCAATAACTATGTTTACTTGTTGGGAAAACACCATACTATGTCTCCTTTAATAAAGAATAAGGATTTTTTTGACGTTCTAACATTTAAGAGTAAGAGTTGTCGTGGCCGAGTGGTTAAGGCGATGGACTAGAAATCCATTGGGATCTTCCCGCGCAGGTTCGAATCCTGCCGACAACGGTTGTGTTTTATTGTAGGCTTCAGTTATCTTCAGTAATGCAGTCTTCAAACCAATCACAGACCACACATCAACCTTTCTTTCAAACGGCAACGTCCTTGTTAACAGACGAATTTGTCTGTAAAAAGGAGTTAACTACAGTATTATTCAAATACATTCTATCTTCTATTTAAAGAATCTATATTTCTGTACATATTGTTGCCATTGTAACAGGAGGCTAGCATAACGTATAGCCTAAATGCATGTTTCGAAATACAACGTGAATGTTGAAACACACTTTGCATTAAGAAATAATTACATTTCCTTTTCAATCCCATTTAAATGATATTATATTCCATGTTTCTATAAGTTATGTACGTCTTGTGGCGGGCATAGTAAAGACTAAAAGTATCTCTTGACATAATGATATAGGCCTACTTGAATCCTCCCAACAACATACCATTTGTTAGCCGTGATTATGCGACTACATAATAATAACGAGTGTTTAAAATAGTCTGCTTGAGGATTAATATCGCCAAAAAAGTGAATACACAAAGAGACATGTGCACGCTACATGCCACTAAATCCTATAAACTGCACCTTTTAGAAGATATATTCACAATGAAACTATTGCATGAATTAGTCAATTGTCGAAAGACTTTTTTTTATTGAAAATACATCCAAACCCTCCCTTTATTTTGTCAACCAAATCATTGCAGTCGCCATTCTGTATGGGCAGAATGTTTGTGCCGCACACAATATTGGTTGCTTTAATGAATATAAAGTGTTTTGTCTGATAGAGAGAGTTTTTCGAGTTGTCGTGGCCGAGTGGTTAAGGCGATGGACTAGAAATCCATTGGGATCTTCCCGCGCAGGTTCGAATCCTGCCGACAACGTTAATAATTCTTATGAATGTTTATAAACAGTCCTTGAACAAATCATAACCTACACATTAATGCATGTTTCGAAATACGACGTGAATGTTGAAACACACTTTGCATTAAGAAATAATTACATTTCCTTTTCAATCCCATTTAAATGATATTATATTCCATGTTTCTATTCTTATGTACGTCTTGTGGCGGGCATAGTAAAGACTAAAAGTATCTCTTGACATCATGATATACTTGAATCCACCCAACAACGTAGCCTAACATTTGTTAGACGTGATTATGCGATTACGTAATAATAACGAGAGTTTCAAATAGTCTGCTTGAGGATGAATATCCCAAAAAAAGTATACACAAAAAGACATTAAATGTGCACGCTACGTGCCACTAAATCCTATAAACGGCACCTTTTAGGAGATATGTCTTCACAATGAAACTATTGCATGAATTAGTCAATTGTCGAAAGACTTGTTTTATTGAAAAATACATCCAAACCCTCCCTTCATTTTGTCAACCAAATCATTGCAGTCACTATTCTGAATGGGCAGAATGTTTGTGCCGCACACAATATTGGTTGCTTTAATAAATAAAATGCTTTTTCTGATATCATGAGTTTTTTTCGAGTTGTCGTGGCCGGTCAGCTTCTGGACTGCCTCTGAGGTCCTAACGAAGTCCTAACAAGTCCTAACAAAGTCCTAACAGTTCCTAACAAAGTCCTAACAAGTCCTAACAGTTCCTAACAAAGTCCTAACAGTTCCTAACAAAGTCCTAACAAGTCCTAACAGTTCCTAACAAAGTCCTAACAGTTCCTAACAAAGTCCTAACAAGTCCTAACAAAGTCCTAACAAGATCTTAACAAAGGCGCCAATGCTCCTAACCAGTGGGGCAAAGTAAATCTCTCGGTCGACGGACAGTACCCGGATTGGTTAGTAACAGGTGCTATTCAACACTTTCGGACGAGTACAGTAGGCCTATTATCTTCCTCCGAAACTTTTGACGCAGATAGACCTATAGGCCTACGTGTAGCGATTTACAGGAAAGTTGGTTCGTTCAAGACAGCATAAGTAAGTACAAAAATGAACGTACACATGCTTTAAAGTGTCTTTATTGGTGGTGTTTGTGTGATATGCGAGTAGTCCGTACGCGCTACAAATACTTTATTACACCGCTACATAGGCCCTAACCCCGGCATTTTCTATGCGCCCGAGTGGAGCAAAGGGCTTCATAAAAAAAATGTTTCGGCCCTAGCCTGCTATATAGTTACTAATGATGTTTGATACTGTCAAAACAACCAAACAATGTTAATGGAAGGGATTTCTGCTGTTATCTATCCCGTTTGCTATGACTAAACAGGGAAATCGCTGCTTTTACTGTACATTATGTCAGGGGTATCCATATCCTGCTATTTCTGATATCTTGATATATCTTATTTATATATTTTTACTTGAATGATCCGTGATGAAGTAGTCTCGCCCAGGATATTTACAGCTTTTGCCTAATAATACCTGTTTTCATGTCCTTGTCTTTAGAAATGACGAAGACTGGGAAACCAGACTCACACTGGGCAGGTTGTATTTCGAAACATGCATTAATGTGTAGTTTATGATTTGTTCAAGGATTGTTTATAAACATTCATAAGAATTACATCCAAACCTTCCATTTATTTTGTAAACCAAATCATTGCAGTCACTATTCTGTATGGGCAAAATGTTTTGCCGCACACAATATTGGTTCCTTTAATAAACATAAAATGTTTTTTCTGACGTTCCATGTATTTAATTCGAGTTGTCGCTAACACATTACAAAAGGTCCGAACAATTCCGAACGAGGTCCGAACACATTCCTATCGAGATCAAAGAGATTCAAACGAGGTCCGAACGAGGTCCGAACGAGGTCCGAACGAGGTCCGAACGAGGTCCGAACGAGGTCCGAACGAGGTCCGAACGAGGTCCGAACGAGGTCCGAACGAGGTCCGAACACCAATTCCGAACAGTGTAGGTCACGTGACCGAGGAGGCGTGGTTATCGTGATGCGTTATCGCTTTAGAGTGGCAGCCATTATTTTCCACCGCACCACAACTGACTTGAGAGAAAGGTTTTGAAACTGGATTAATACTCTTAATAATTAATTAATACTAAAGCCATAAAAAACAAAACGGTTTATGATTTCATTTCTCGTCCCGCCAGCATGATATTCAACTTTGTATTTCAACTTGTTAGGCGGCCACTTTGCTCAACGGAGCTCCTGACTGCTGTGCATGCTAGCACTGTGTGGCTACGGCCAGCAGGGTGGGGATATTGGCGATATGATAGAATCAGAACACCAATAATAACTTCTTTATTTGTTTATTTGCCATATAAACGCCTTAAGATCTGAAATAATTGTGCCAAGGTCCGTCCCCTCCGGTAATGGAGTCTGGTTATGTGTTGCGGCAGAGTGCAGATGTAGCCTATTGACATGCTTTGTGCCAAGTTAAAATTATTAAAACAATAATAAAACAGTACTGCAAAACATACCTACATAAATACACACAACCACACACATTATAATAATTTCCTCCACTCTGTCTGTACTCACACTTAACCTAGCTCGACATTAACCTGTTTTATATTTAATGTTCGCAGATGACTAAGACAGGAAAGCCAGACAGCTACTGGAGGGACCTCTGCATGAAATACGCCCAGGGCCAATACCGCTTCTCGACTGGCAAACGGCCAGAAGCCAAGAAATGCAAAAAGGCCTTGGAGAGTATTGATGCTTGCCCCCTGCAGAGCCATAGTGCTAGCAAGGATCTGTTCGGGAGAAGCCTTCAGTGCTCCTGTGGGTTCCACAAGGTAAGTGAGTTATTTACTAATTGATTGTTTACAGGTTTGCTTATTTTTTCCTCTGGTGGGCTTCAGTGATTTAGCAGTAATGCCTGATGTCTTTTAACAACTGCAGAAAACTAGTAGGGTAGGATTCTTAGGTGTATGTAGCATGGCCCCTCTTTGTGTACCCCCCCCAGCCAGCAGGTCTGTCATCAGGAGCCGGGTCCAGTGAGGCAGCAGTAGTTGAGACGGAGGCAGGGCGAGTCGGAGTCCGCTCAGAGGCAGGGAGAGGAGTCCCGGATGCAGGGGGAGCCCGGTCCCACACAGAGGCAGAGGCAGAGAGAGGAGACACGGAGGCAGGGGCATCAGTGGCAGGACAGGAAGTGCTGTGCTACGGGTGCAACCATCTTGTGGAGGCAGTACATTTTTCAGAGCACCTGTCTGACCACCACACACAAGAGACGTGTGACACCTGTGGGGCCAAGGTGCAGGGTACTGTTGGTCTTTTGAACCATATCCAACAGGTTCACTATGCAGGGTTCATTAGGCCATCACTGCAAAAGCCAACGGTACTACCACCGAAGCCAACGCCATCACCACAAAAGTCAACAGTACTACCACCGATGCCGACGCCATCTCTGCCCCCTCCTTCAGGTAGCTGTGCCACGCCACACCACACTGCGTAACTCCCACTAAAACCAACTTCTGTGGTTTGGAAAGGTTTTCTTCCTGATCAATTTCGGAAAGTGATCCAGGAAGCAGATCAGGTGTGGATTGCAAAGTGCCTTTATGAGCCTACAGGTCAGCTGAAGCAAAGGTTTGAAGCCTGCTGGTTTCACCCCCCACTGGAGCCCAAACCCTCTCGTCCTGAGCCTGGGTGGTACCACCGGCAGAGGATGTTTATCTGGGCACCTATGAGGATGTGGGGGATTTCTTTAAAGTGCCCAAAATGTTCTGGGAAAATGAACAGCTCCGGTATATACAGAAAGGTCAGGGAGGTCATTGATGTGGATAGCCGTTACTACCTAGTGGGAGGGGACTATCCACGTTGCAGCAGGTGTTCCAAGCCCTCGCTCTTAGTCTGCCCATGGAGCGAGGACATTCTCGCCCAGTTGGATGTGGCCCACAGGAGCCTGTTCCCCGCTGTCCTCACAACCCAGCTGGCTCTGGACAGGAAAGGTGTGACTTTGCTGAAGCCAAGGACCATTGGTAACAGTTCCTCCTACGTCCAGTCTGCCATGGAAGAAGCGCACAGTGAGGAGTGGGCACGGCAGACCATCCGCTACCTTTCAGTGAGCGCCACAAAAAGATGGCTACCTTCATCCCCTCTGCAGCCGTTTATCTTCCTCCACCAACCTTCAGGCCCCTTCCACTCGCTCAATGGTTTGAGACGGTCCACTCCAACGACATTCTCAGCCATCTGGATGAGATGAAGGGAAGTGATCACTTTCCTACCTATAGGTAGAATTCTGAAGATGGATTCAACAAAGAAGGTTAGGGGTAAAAACTATATAAAAATATAACACATGTATAATTACAAAAACAAGAAATTGGTTTTACTTTCTTAGTGCTTTGTGTTTTGTTTTACAAGATCACCAAGAAGCTGGCTGGTGGGATCGGGGACAGTGCTGCATTGATGTCCAATATCGGAAACGAGTTTGGCCAGGTCCTGAACTCTGTTCTGACGTCGGGTGAAGGTGCAGGGTTGGAAGAGTTGTGCCAAGGCGTCGTCACTCGGTACAAGAATGCAGGCCAAGCTGAACCTGAGGCCATCTATGTCGACCGAGACTGCTGCAGCCAGTCAGGTGGGTGAAAATTACACACACACACACACACACACACACACACACACACACACACACACACACACACACACACACACACACACACACACACACACACACACACACACACACACACACACACACACACACACACACAGGGTTAGGTTGGTCTATGTTTGGGTTGGTCTATGTAATTTATGTTGTTTTTTACAGGTGTGTCTTCAGTGGCTAAGCTGTTCCACCCGTGGCAATCTGCAGTGCGCTTGGACAGCTTCCATTTTATGAGACGCTTTAGCTGCGGCCTCACCACAGAACACCACCCTCTGTACGGCACCTTTTGTGCCAAGCTCTCCTCCTGCATTTTTGCATGGGACCAGGAGGATGTGCAACGCCTGAAGGAGGCCAAGAGAGCCGAGTGGAAGAGCAGCCACAGCGGGCACACTCCCACTGAGGAACAGCTCATGGCCACCATCATCAGTCCAGGAGAACTGAAAGAGACACTGCAGGAGGAGGACCCGTGGGTAGTGGAGGAGACGCGGAGCATGATTTCAGGGCTGCTGGAATCAGTGTGGGAGCTGACAGACACTACAGGGCTGCGTCTTGGTGAGCCATGACAACATGCTCCACGTTTTGGGAAGTGCCAAGCAGAAAGCACCTGGAGTGCCTCCAAAGACCCTGCACGGGTGTTGCGCTGTACACACGAAGGTGGGGACACTCCAGAAGGGCGGCGCAAAGAGCTGGACGTCCTAAGGGTGTGGTAGGGGGTCCCTCCTTCCTGGAGAGTTTTCATCGACACCCAGTGTGCCTTTTATTTCCAGGTACATTCGCATCAAGACATACTGTATTGTATGTATTTTTTTAATGTTCTTTTCTGTTATGACAGAGAATGTGTTGTAGTTGTTCAAAATAACAAAATGACCACTGTCGGGCGTCCTGTGTATTCACTTTACAATAGTGGTTGACTAAACATAGTATTTATTGTTTCTTAGGCTGGCGGTGCAACGCTGTACACACACAGATGTACATGCTGGAGGGATTTTTGGCCGGGTGGTTAAGGCGATGGAATAGAAATCCATTGGGATCTTCCCGCGCAGGTTCGAATCCTGCCGACAACGTCAATAATTCTTATGAATGTTTATAAACAGTCCTTGAACAAATCATAACCTACACATTAATGCATGTTTCGAAATACGACGTGAATGTTGAAACACACTTTGCATTAAGAAATAATTACATTTCCTTTCCAATCCCATTTAAATGATATTATATTCCATGTTTCTATTCTTATGTACGTCTTGTGGCGGGCATAGTAAAGACTAAAAGTATCTCTTGACATGATATACTTGAATCCACCCAACAACGTAACATTTGTTAGACGTGATTATGCGATTATGTAATAATAACGAGAGTTTCAAATAGTCTGCTTGAGGATGAATATCCCAAAAAAAGTATACACAAAAAGACATTAAATGTGCACGCTACGTGCCACTAAATCCTATAGAATGCGCAACCTTTCAGGACAGATATGTCCTTCACACAATGAAACTATTGCATGAATTTAGTCAATTGTCGAAAGACTTGTTTTTATTGACAATACTATCCATACAGCCCTCCCATCTATTTTGTCAACCCAAATCATTGCAGTCACTATTCCTGAATGGGCCCGAATGTTGTGTGCCGCACACAATATTGGTTGCTTTAATAAATAAAATGCTTTTTCTGATATCATGAGTTTTTTTCGAGTTGTCGT
Organism: Melanogrammus aeglefinus; assembly: GCA_900291075.1. Lineage (NCBI taxonomy): Eukaryota > Metazoa > Chordata > Actinopteri > Gadiformes > Gadidae > Melanogrammus > Melanogrammus aeglefinus. The sequence continues at coordinate 589,084 of OLKM01000091.1, forward strand.
GGCCGGTCAGCTTCTGGACTGCCTCTGAGGTCCTAACGAAGTCCTAACAAGTCCTAACAAAGTCCTAACAGTTCCTAACAAAGTCCTAACAGTTCCTAACAAAGTCATAACAAGTCCTAACAAAGTCCTAACAAGATCTTAACAAAGGCGCCAATGCTCCTAACCAGTGGGGCAAAATAGCCAATCAGATCCTCAGAAATCTCTGGGGCACGAGAGCCAATCAGAGCCTCAGAAATCTCTCGGTCGACGGACAGTACCCGGATTGGTTAGTAACAGGTGCTATTCAACACTTTCGGACGAGTACAGTATTATCTTCCTCCGAAACTTTTGACGCTTATTTATCAGATATACGTGTAGCGATTTACAGGAAAGTTGGTTGGTTCAAGACAGCATAAGTAAGAACGAAAATGAATGTATGCTTTAAAGTGTCTTTATTGGTGGCGTTTGTGTGATATGCGAGTAGGCCTAGTCCGTACGCGCTACAAATACTTTATTACACCGCTACATAGGCCTCTAACGCTTTAAAGTGTCTTTATTGGTGGTGTTTGTGTGATATGCGAGTAGGCCTAGTCCGTACGCGCTACAAATACTTTATTACACCGCTACATAGGCCCTAACCCCGGCATTTTCTATGCACCCAAGTGGAGCAAAGTAAGTACGAAAATGAACGTACACATGCTTTAAAGTGTCTTTATTGGTGGTGTTTGTGTGATATGCGAGTAGTCCGTACGCGCTACAAATACTTTATTACACCGCTACATAGGCCCTAACCCCGGCATTTTCTATGCACCCGAGTGGAGCAAAGGGCTTCATAAAAAAAATGTTTCGGCCCTAGCCTGCTATATAGTTACTAATGATGTTTGATACTGTCAAAACAACCAAACAATGTTAATGGAAGGGATTTCTGCTGTTATCTATCCCGTATATATGCTATGATTAAACAGGGAAATCGCTGCTCTTACTATACTGTACATTATGTCAGGGGTATCCATATCCTGCTATTTCTGATATCTTGATATATCTTATTTATATATTTTTACTTGAATGATCCGTGATGAAGTAGTCTAGCCCAGGATATTTACAGCTTTTGCCTAATACCTGTTTTCATGTCCTTGTCTTTAGAAATGACGAAGACTGGGAAACCAGACTCACACTGGGCAGGTTGTATTTCGAAACATGCATTAATGTGTAGTTTATGATTTGTTCAAGGATTGTTTATAAACATTCATAAGAATTACATCCAAACCCTCCCTTTATTTTGTAAACCAAATCATTGCAGTCACTATTCTGTATGGGCAAAATGTTTTGCCGCACACAATATTGGTTCCTTTAATAAACATAAAATGTTTTTTCTGACGTTCCATGTTTTTTTTTGAGTTGTCGTGGCCGAGTGGTTAAGGCGATGGACTAGAAATCCATTGGGATCTTCCCGCGCAGGTTCGAATCCTGCCGACAACGTTAATAATTCTTATGAATGTTTATTAACAGTCCTTGAATAAATCATAACCTACACATGAATGCATGTTTCGAAATACGACGTGAATGTTGAAACACACTTTGCATTAAGAAATAATTAGTTTTCCTTTTCAATCCCATTTAAATGATATCATATTCCATGTTTCTATTCTTATGTACGTCTTGTGGCGGGCATAGTAAAGACTAAATGTATCTCTTGACATCATGATATACTTGAATCCACCGAACACCCCACAGAGCCAAGGGGCACTAGAGCGCTTCCACCAGACCCTGAAGACTATGTTGCGTGCTTACTGTCTTGAAACTGGTAAGGAGTGGGACGAGGGTATACCATTCCTGCTTTTTGCTGTTCGAGAGACTGTTCAGGAATCATTGGGTTTCAGTCCTGCAGGACTGGTATTTGGCCACACTGTTCGTGGACCGCCGAAGTTGCTACGCGAGCAGCTGACTGGGGTTGCTTCTCCTACTCAGAATGTGCTGGATTATGTCAGTGCTTTCAGAGAGCGTCTTCATCATGCTTGTGGGGTAGCAAAAGAGGCACTGTCTGACTCCCAATCTAAAATGAAGGCTCATTTTGATAAGAGTACTATTGAACGCAGCTTTAAGCCTGGAGACAAACAGCTCTGTTGGTTTTTTTCGTCCTAAATCCCTGGTAACTGTTCTGTGTTGGTTTTTCTCCCTATTCCTGGTACAGCGCTTCAAGCCAAGTTCACTGGCCCTTATGTGATTGAAAAGAAACTAAGTGAAACTGATTATGTTCTTCGTACTCCTGATAGGAGACGAAAGACTCGTGTATGTCATGTGAACATGCTCAAGCCCAAGGTAGATATAGCACTATTGAAAAAGAGGCTTTAGCCATGCTTTGGGCCCTCCAACATTTTGAAGCTTATGTTAGCTCAACGCCACAGCCGGTGTTGGTTTTCACCGATCACAACCTTCTAGTCTTCCTAAACCGCATGTATAACAATAACCAACGGCTCATGCGGTGGGTTCTAATGCAGCTGGCAAGGAAGCCTCTAATGGCCGCAGAAGCGCAATATCAATTAGAACTTAACTGGGGATTCGACCACCTAAGAAGGGGTGTGATAACATGATGTGGCTTCTGATGCACAATGTGACTCCATCACTTCACTGTAGTCCTGAGAAAGTTAATAGCTGAACAATCCACCGCATGGCATTGTCCATCTTTAGGGAGGGGGTGTTACGTGTCAATATTATTTGTCTGTCCCGTTGTCCGTGTCTGCCAGTGTCTGCTTTGAGTTACAGCCTCCTGAGTGGTGATTGGCGGACACATGCATGGAAGCCATGTGGGTGCAGCCTATATAAGTGGATCCTCCCTCCGGCTCTCTCTCTCTACTTCCTGACAGGATCCCAGCTTTTGTCTATGTTGTACATCTTCCTGGTTGTTAATAAACACCTTTTTTGCATCATACTCAGTATGGTGTCCGTCTATGTGTTGTGACCATGAGCCGGTCGTCTTTGTTAGACGTGATTATGCGATTATGTAATAATAACGAGAGTTTCAAATAGTCTGCTTGAGGATGAATATCCCAAAAAAAGTATACACAAAAAGACATTAAATGTGCACGCTACGTGCCACTAAATCCTATAAACGGCACCTTTTAGGAGATATGTCTTCACAATGAAACTATTGCATGAATTAGTCAATTGTCGAAAGACACTGTGAATTGACCTTGCTCTAAGTTGTCAGCTGAATTAACAATCCGTGCAAC
>OLKM01000092.1:0-20000 GCA_900291075.1 Melanogrammus aeglefinus
ACGACAGTGTTACTCCTTATGTTTTATTTGATACCGGGCAATAAAAAATGACAGTGTTACCCCTTACGTTTTGTATGATAAAAAATGACAGTGTTACCCCTTATGTTTTATTTGATAAAAAACGACAGTGTTACCCCTTATGTTTTATTTGATGAGAGGCAATAAAAAACGACAGTGTTACCCCTTATGTTTTATTTGATGATGGCCGCTGTCATGCCCAACAATTTTTTATATTATTGCGCATACAGGAAATATTGAAATTGCACAGTTTAGTGTACATTGATGTTCCACACATTTTCCACATTTCACATGACACGTAGTGAGTAAGTCCGCGCTGGTGTGTGAGGCCCACTGGCAGCAGTGCTTGTTGCAGAGCCTGACAGCAGCAGGATGGAAGCTGTTGCGGTATCTCCCCCCTCACACCCCGCGGGTTGAGCAGCCTGTTCCTGAAGTGCTGCCCGGTGCTGACAGAGGGTCCGGGTGGGGTGTGTTCTCTATCAGGGAGAACACACTTCCCCATCATTTTCCTTTCCCCCCACCACCTCCACTCGGTCGAGGGGGCGTCCCACCACGGAGCTGGCCTGCTGACCCGGTCTGTTGAGTCTGTTCCTGCCAAGCAGTCGAGATGCCGCTGCCCCCTTGCAGACCACACCATAGAAGATTATGGATGCCAGTCAAACTGCCAGGACTGTTCCCTGCCGGGCCCCAATGCTGCAGACAGCCTTGTTGGACTCACAGCGCCGCATCCTCAAATGCCGTGGTCGGTTGGTGAGGTACACCAGGACCCATGCCGGGCGGTGGTGGTCTACCCTTGTCTGCCCCAACTTCCCCCATCAGAAGCGTGAGCTGTATGGTTCTGTAAGCAGTGGAAAATTCAATTCAAGAACCTGCTTCTCACTGTCCTCCCGGCTACAGCCAGGTGAGAGAGGGGGGATCTGATGCAGGAGGTCGATGAGAGCGTCATCCAACCCAAAGCCGGGTTGATCGGCGTGCTGTAGGGGCCCCAGAGGGACATGGACCTGACCAACAGATTTGTGTCAGATCCATAGCTGAGGCCCCATCCCAAGCTTCAGGCCCAGGTAGAAAATGTGCTGGACTGAAGCCCTCCGCCCCTGCGGCTCTGTTCCCCCCTGACTGCTTCCTTCTTGTTGTTGTTCAGATCGTAGGCAGGGGGTCTGTTTATGCTGCTAGGGTATGGGTTTGAGACAGGAAATGCAGTGGGTGTGCAGGGTTGAGGTAAGGGGTGTGGAGGTGAGGCTCAGGGCAGTAAACAGGGGAAGCAGACGACAACGGGGGATTCATCAGGCAGGACTCCTGAAACAGATATAGGTGATGGATCCAATCTTTTGAAGTAAAAGTTTCTTTAGAGGAAAACTGCTCATTCTCCGACTTTCGGTCCCCTATAGCCGGTGGAGTTGGGTTTCCGTTAACCAGAGACGGTTTTAACGGCCCTCGAGACTCCACTGGCGTTGTTCTGCTTCAGCTGATCCGCCCTGGTGTTCCCGTTGTGGTTTCTCCCCTCCCTGATCCTCCTCCTAAGCTCCTTCTGAACATTCTTTAGCTCACCCTTACTTCCTGACCCGAAAGGCCCCCCTTTTCCAGCCTTGAGGAGAGCCCTTCTGCCTCGAAGTAATCTATGGTTTGTTGTTTGCGACACACAGTTCTGGAGGGTTCAATACCCTCCACCCAGAAGTTGATGTAATCCATTATACAGTGTGTGAGACGGCCAATGTGCCCCCCATGTTCATCACGCAGTTCTCCCCACCCAGCTGTCTTCAGAACCGTCCTTCAAAGCCTCATCAGCCTTGTCGGACCACCTTTCACATTACGAGGGGCTATTGCCTGTCTGAGTAGGAAAGCTTAGTGCACAGGCAGGAAGGGCAGGGGGTAGTCCCAGGGGAGGGAGGGGCGATGAGTTATAGGCCTCCTTGGTGTTGGCAATCAATAAATCCAGTATTTTATTGTCTCGGGTATAGCAGATAACATATTGAGTTAATGTGGGAAGAGTTTTGGAGGTTGGAGATCCAAGATTAAAGTCACCAGAAATAATGAGGTATGTGTTTGTGTGTTTGCATGTATGTATGTATGTATGTATGTATGTATGTATGTATGTATGTATGTATGTATGTATGTATGTATGTATGTATGTATGTATGTATGTACGTATGTATGTATGTATGTATGTATGTATGTATGTATGTATGTATGTATGTATGTATGTATGTATGTATGTATGTATGTATGTATGTATGTATGTATGTATGTATGTATGTATGTATGTATGTATGTATGTATGTATGTATGTATGTATGTATGTATGTATGTATGTATGTATGTATGTATGTATGTATGCATGCCTGTATGTCTGTATGTATGTATACATACATACATACATACATACATACATACATACATACATACATACATACATACATACATACATACATACATACATACATACATACATACATACATACATACATAAATACATACATACAACGTCTATGGTCTCAGTGAGGCCTATGGGTTAGGAGAGATCTTGTGGGAATAGGATGGAAGCGAAAAGTGATGGGGATTTGGGGGGGTAGATATTTTTACTGCTGCTTTCTGTATGTATGTATGTATGTATGTATGTATGTATGTATGTATGTATGTATGTATGTATGTATGTATGTATGTATGTATGTATGTATGTATGTATGTATGTATGTATGTATGTATGTATGTATGTGTGTGTGTGTGTGTGTATGTGTTTGTTTGTTTTGTGTATGTATGTATGTATGTATGTATGTATGTATGTATGTATGTATGTATGTATGTATGTATGTATGTATGTATGTATGTATGTATGTATGTATGCGTGTATGTATGTGTGTGTGTGTGTGTGTGTGTGTGTGTGTGTGTGTGTGTGTGTGTGTGTGTGTGTGTGTGTGTGTGTGTGTGTGTGTGTGTGTGTGTGTGTGTGTGTGTGTGTTTGTTTGTTTGTTTGTTTGTATGTATGTATGTATGTATGTTTGTATGTATGTATGTATGTATGTATGTATGTATGTATGTATGTATGTATGTATGTATGTATGTATGTATGTATGGACATGCATGTACCTAATGCATAGACGTGTGTATCTTTATAATGTGTGTGTGTGTCTGAATGGGGGTAGGGAGGAGGGGCAGAGCAGGCATGAAGGAACGATGAAGATGTGATAGAAGAGGCGTCTCATACACACCAATCTGTCACCGGGGCATTCATCCATAATGATTACGGAAACCAATTGTTCAATCTGACCTTTTGTTCAACTGTCATTTGTCTGGAATCACCATTATGAATTCCAAATACCAAGCAAGCATTATCAGAGCCGGTGTCTGATTGAATATTTAAACTTTAGTTTTTTGTTTGTTTGATATTGTTGTGCTTTCACAGTAGAACAAACAAGCGGTGTGCAGACACTTCTTTGTATGCTTGTATGTCTTTTGACGGCATTTCTCAAAGCTTAATAATTTATGAATTAATCGTTCATTCATTCAGATCGTTAAAATTCTTTGCATTGACTGTTGATCGATAAAGGACTGCTATTCAATTTCGCATAAACAGATTATGTTCCCTGAGTTTCAAATCTGAATGAAACGTATGCTTATAACCAAATACAAATGGTTTATGATGAGGGTACTTCATTAACAAGGCAATAACCGAACAATGGATGTATGGATGTGGGAGGGATACATTATGGATAATATTGATAATGATGATACATATATATTAAATTCTGGATATTTGAATACAGCATTCAGATTGCATGCATGCATAGATTACATCCCATCCGATCCATCTATCTAATTCAATCATGTTTGGATGGATGGATAGATGGATGTACAGATGGATGGATGATAGACAAATGGATGGTTGGTTTGACAGATTAAGGGCTTGATGATGGATGGATGTATGGGATGAATGGACGGCCAGGACAGGGTATGACACACAAATTGAGATTTCCACACAATATAAAGATCAATTGCTGTCCACAAGAGAATAAACTTGTGTCGGGAAATGTGTGAACTTGTTGAAATGTTTCTCGTGATTCTACTCGCTCTGCTGCTGCTGTTGATAACCCCTCTGCTGCTATAAGTAGAATGCTTTGTTGTTAGTATTTATGTTCACACGTCTTTGTGTTTCTGTGAATGTTTGATCCTAAGCCCTTGGTATATTCGTTTCTCTGATATTTCATGTCTGCTTTGCTTTCCTAAATCCCTTTTAGGAAAGATAGCCCGTGTTAAATGTATTTATGGCAGTCTAAATGTTTTATAATAGATTGCTAGAACTCTTACCAGTGTAGCATTGGGAAATCAGGTTAAAATCCTCTGTGCTTACGGGTTTAAGACCTTAAGGTTTGTGCTTCTTGAGCCTTTTTTTTTTATAAATGATGCGTTATCCTGCCTCCATAGATGAAGATCAGAGCTGAAGATTTCCCTCACAGCTCAGATTTTGACTGATTACCACGTCTCGAGTAGCGGGGTTTTTTCCTGCGGGCCTCTGGGTGACTCCCGAACTGTTTTACCTCCCTGCAGATTTTGGTTTACCTGTCCGTGCCGAAGATTGATCAGCGCAGAGCAGTCAGGAGCCTGATGGCCACCAAATTGTCTTTAAAAGCAACCTGGACTCCTCTAAGTTAATATACTCCTTAGTTCATTTCATTTGTGTTGAAATTATAAATAGGTTTGTTCTCTCTTTAAATGCCACCTGGATGGCTTTTAAAGACACTGCACTGTCTTTAAAAGTTTCCCCGACTCCGTAAAGACATCACACTGTCTTTAAATGCCTCCCTGACTCCTTAAAGACGACAAACTGTCTTTGAAAGCCTCCTAGACTCCTTAAAGACACAACACTGTTTTAAAAGCCTCCATGACTCGTTAAAGAAGTCACACTTTCTTTAAAAGCTTCCTGGACTCCTCAGTCATGAGGCTTATGTATCCAATGAACTGTTTTCCCACACATGGCTAAATTATTAACACAGACTTGTTGATATTTTGTTTGAACCTTTGCCGATCATTTAGGGAGTCCCTTTCAACATTTTGTGCCAGTGTCGTCAGCGTGTGTTTTTTGTACATTCTGCATCAGCAGCTGCGCTCGCTGGGGTAATTGGACAGCGGGTAGCAGTGGTTTACCAAATTTCAGAGTCTCATGGGAGACGGAATAGAAAGGGGAGAAGTGGTTGCTAGCGAGGTAGCGATGGGCGATAAGGTAGTGAGGGTGAAGGAGAGGGCAGCAGGAACCAGGCGGAAATAGATTTCCATGAGGATTTTGCTCATGGAAAGTTCAAGCACAGTGGTGAGGTTTGACCCATTTAATTAGGTCTTCACCCATGAAGCATGCTCTGCCAGAGCGTTTGTGTAGTGTAAACGCTCTGGCAAGCGGCTCACTATTCGTTTTGTGTCAGTGGGCAGAACAACGCGATAAGAAAAATAAATTAAGAAAGGTGACAGTTTTGTCCATTCTGATTGAGTGTGATGGTTCTTATCTTCCTAGCCTAGTGGGTTGGGGGTACGAGGGCTTAGCTGGTCAGCCAGATGTCCTGCCCCAGATGAGGTGTCAGAATTGTCAGTGTTTTGGTCAGGTGGCAGCTGTGGGAGGGGGGGGGGGGGATTTCATTCTTAATTATGTACCATAATTGAAATAATGATAAGAGCATTACATCAAATGTATTCTATTTATTGTTAAGTAATGATGGTATTATGGCTTGTAATTATTGCAAAAAATAATGTTGCGTTGTGTATTCCATCATATATTTTCCATTATTTTTGTGTTTTATGTGTTGGATAAATGAACACAGTGGGAGAATAAGCATCGTTGCTGACATTTTCTTCCCACACGCTATGACCTTGCTGCAGTAATCATTTTGTACAAAGGGAGGGTTGGAACTCTTTTCAGCAGAGGTGGTCCGCGAAAGGTCTTGATGACAATTTGAAATACACCTGAAGTAACCACTGGCCTATGGAAAAACATGAGCTGTTTTGCCACTTGGATGAAAGAATGTTGATGGAGGTTCTGTCTTTGGAAAGCTGCCTCTAACCATCGACAGGCCTTGAACTATGGAGAGGATGGTAAATGATAGACTCACTCATTGTCTTGATGGGAGGGGAGTACCAGAGTGTGGTCCGTAGGGGTCGGTCCACAATAGGGAGGTTCTTGTGCCTGTGCTTCTTGATATTGAGAAGGCTGATGATAAGTTTTGGAGGGATGGTCTGTTTCTGAAACTACAGTCATATGTCATAATCCAGGTCAGGGTCGAGTTTGTGCCCATTGCTAATTTAACTCTGTGAGGTGTTGTGCTCCACTCACCAAAGGCTTCCCCAAACAAGCATGGTTTACTCGAGTCGAGACACAGCATGTAAAGGTGATTAATACCCTATGAAATACACTTAGATAGAAAGAACATTGTTGGGCGTATTGTTGGTACACACAGTTCCAACAGTATTAATCTCACTATCGCTAGCACATTGTCCACATAGTGATAAATGACATTTTAAGCTGTGTTGATCCAGCCTTTAAGTGTTCATTCTATGCATATGTGATGCTATGGAAGCAGGGTCGGAATCCATCATATTAGACGCTAAAACTGGAGAGGGCTCCAGTTGTAGCTGAAGGCTGGACCCAAGATTGGTGGATTTAAAATCTCAGCGTTTAAGACACAGCTACTGGTGTTTTGTAAGGACAAGGGCCTTCTTGGAGAATCAGTGCATTCCCTGTAGTGCACCAAAGGCTTGAGACACAGAATGTAAAGGTGATTAATACCCTATGAAATACACTTAGATAGAAAGAAACACTACATCCGTAAAAAGAGGCTGACACAGATGTTGTCTGAAGAGATGCGTATGCGGCATTTTGCACAGAGTTTATGGAATAAAGAGCAGAACCTGACGGTCCCATCACTTAATGGCAGGAAGAAAGAGCAATCTATTTGCCGAAATTCTACTTTAGGGATTTCAAAACCATAGTTTGCATTGCAAATGTTTTCACAGGGGCACTTATTTTTGGTAAGAACGAAGATTCCAATTATGTGTGTATCTGCTTGTATGAAAGACGGTATTTTGCTTTGAGAGACGGTATTTTGGTATTTTGACTGCATGAGAATATCTTTTAATTTATAGATTGCAAATTTCTACAGGAAACATTTTTGAATCTACAATATGTCCTATGAATCTATGAGGCTAAAAAGCCAACAACAAGAGAGCTTTTGAAGTTGCTGTATGCATCTCCTATAACTCAAGCATTGCATCACAGGGATTTTAGCTGGGACTTCAAATCCTTCATGATTAGAGGTTAAATCACTTTCACACATCAGCGTACTCCCTCATCTATCGATGCAATATCAAACCACTGCTAGACATTGAAAGGTCAAGGCTGTGTAGGGAGAGATTTGTCTCATGATTATTAATACTAATAGGAGTCAACCTGGGTCTTGTAAAAGTTAACTTTCGTCTTGTGAATTGCGATTTGAATCAATGTGCCATGATTTGTACATATGACTACACATTTATGAATCCCAAGTTTACATTTTGCAGATACACCAAAATAGGATAAAAACGTCATTGACATATTAAATGCCACTCGTTTATTAAACACATTTGTTTTATCAGTATGTTTCTTTGCACTGTGCGCACACAACATGGCAGTTCGACCTGAAAGACCGATCAGCCTGCTTGTGTTAGGTAATAAGACACAAGTTCATCCGGAGAACATGGAACAGTGATGAATAGGAGGATGACGACGATGTTGATGTTAGTGAGGAGGGACGGGGATAATTGAACAGCCAAGGTCATCGTGGTCTACCTAGAAATATTCTTTCCTCTCAGTTAGTCGTCCCACAAGACAAAAGACGTCAAGAAATGTTATTTTTTTTACATACTCCAGTCTACACGTCTGCACTTTAGAGACAACATTTTATCAGAATTTCTTTTCATGTTTGCAATCCTATACAGCTGTGTGGGCATGTGCATTAATAAAACAATAAGTGTGCACAACACTCGCCCACCTTGATCTCTAGAGCACATTCCTTTGATTGACGGAAGCAAGGAAAAATGTGTCTTTAAGCTTAAATGAAATATAATTCTCTTAATGGTGTTAGAAATATTAAAGTGAATTACAAGGTGACTTGGATAGATTTAATAAGGGGAGGAGCGTATTAAACAACACTTCCACCAGCAGTTAGAAACTCATGCGGCGATAGTTTGACATACTGTTCACAGTGGGTTTGTATCACAAGTATAGGCCTTATTCCCGTAGTGGCCATCTTGGTTCTTAATGCTTACCGGGTGGGGGAGCTGCATGCAGATTTCAGCATTCTGTTCCCTCCACTTAGCTAGTATTTAGAACCAAGATGGCTGCCTCTAGTTATCACAGTAAGCTTGCATGGCATTTCCCGTAGGCATCGACATCTGCGATCATAACACCAGCAGCATTAAACTGCCTCACGCGTGCCTGTTCATCATAATGGCCAATTCATATTTGTGTCACACAGCGTAATAAGTTTGCTCTTCCTCTGGCTATTTTTCACCTATTTTCGATTTTTTTTTTAAGAATAACTAAGCTACTTTTTTTTACGGACAGAAGCAAGGAGCAAAAAATGTCTTTCAGCTTTAAAGGAAATATGACTTACTAAATGGAATTAGAAATATTTAGTGGAACTACACACTGTGACGTGGATGGATTTAATGAATGGTGGAGTGTATTTTTTGGTCCCCTTTCTCTAGAGAAAACTGAGGCATTAGCAGAGTAGAATCCCCTCCCCACTCTCCGCTGCAGCAAAGTTTACATTTGGTAATGAATTAAGGGCCTGTGTGCTATTAAAATGGGACTTTTGCTGACATCTCCATAAGCTTGTGATAAGCTATGCCTAAATCAAGAAAAATGCAGACAAGGCACATCGCAGTCCAAGTAAAGATCCCAGCGAGATGGAGAGGGGGAGCTTTCCTTCGAAGATAACAGAAGGTGTAATATTATTTTCATGCCATTGTATTCGTTATGTCGCTATTTCGTCTTAGCTTTGACAACATCTTCGGTGTTCCCTCACATAAAGCTAGACGAGGGGAACAATGTAAAGTGAAATAAATAAAATATAGAAATCTAAACATGTCAAACTGTCGTTTTCAAATCACTAGTGGCAAACTTTAATAGAGAATATTTTAGGAAAATGTCGAAATGCAGTTTTATAAATAAAGACAGTTTGTAACTGAGGGAAACTCGTCAGGTCTTTTGAAGCTTGAACCACCTGGATTCAGTACGGCTCAGCTTCAACCAACAAACACATAGGGATGCATTATCCACATCTGCATCCTTCATTTTTCATTGTTCTCTGACAAGCCAAGAATTTCAATGTTAGACAAAACAACCTGAAGGTCAGCGCGCTAGCAAGGTGGCAGCAGTAGGAGCAGTTTGGATATGGGGTTGCCGGTTCCTTGTTTTAAGATGCCCTTGGGCCAGGCGCTCAACCCCAATCTAGTTTGAATTGAAAATTGACAACGCCGTTGGTGTGTGTGCGCGTGTGTGTGGGCGCATGGCCACGCGTATTTGCACATGGTTTTGAGTGGAAAGACCTTGATGTGTGTGATCGAACATCACAGTAAAACAGGTTACAATTAAGCTGGCGGGAAAGAAAAAACAAAACAGTGTACGTGACATTCATTTGTTTTATTTTCAGGGAAATACTGTCACAGGATAAGATTAAATGTTACCTCCGTGGGTGTTCTGCATCCCATTGGGAGACACAGCTGAGAACCCCATTTAAATTTTTACTCAGAAATTCATTCATTTCAACCAATCAAGTACACAAACAGAAAACAAACATGATTTGTTAAAGGTAATACATCAAGATTGGATACACGTTTTCTAGGTTCTACTTTAGGTTCTCCGCCATGATATTTCGATTTTGTACTGCTTTTTTTTTACCTGTGCTGGCGGGGTAGCAGGATCAAATGGATACGATCCTACAAGTACTGAGAAAACTGGACAAGCAGGCAAAGAAACTCAAAAGTCTCGGAAAAACACTCAGAAAAAGCAGAAAAACACTTGAAACGAGAATGACAAGGACGATGGGACATGACAAAGGAAGTGAACTTGTGTTTATATGGGGAGAAACTAATGGGGAAATTTCTGGTGAAAGCAGAATGAATTGGATTTTCTGATAAACATTGTATTACAATGGTTGTTGAAAATCCTTTGACTCCTAACATATGTGGTAGGTCGATATTTGTCGTGGTTTTCTCCCTGTGGCTTGGATTTGAGCTTGGATTTTTATTGACAGCACCACATACTCGCTTTGAGAAAACCATGAAATGAACTTCTTTGACTAAAGTACGATGGCAAGAAATGACAACAGGGAGAAGGAACAGCGTCAGGAATAACATAAAGTAAGAACATAAACGGGCAAGCCAAATTAAGACGCATGATACAATATATACCATTACAATTTAAACCTAGTTGTTATAGAAAGAGCAGCAATGTACCAGATTAATTTAATAATAATTTAACCAAAAAATAAGTGCAACTCAACACAAAATTTAATGTTTCACAAACTCAGCCTGGATGCTGCTGGTTTGAGAATTAGCAGTCTGCTACGCAGCTGCCAGTGCTAGCTCTGAACTGGCCCATAAAACTAAACAAAGCAGCAAACAGCCCAGTTATAAATGGGGCGAGGGGCGAATATTTCTTCAATGTCTGTGTTAAATAAAAGGTTCAGACTGTCGCCACTTTCCCAGGTCATCCCCGGAGAGCTGTACAATGAAAGGAAAAAAATACACTACTCACTCACTGGAAGAGCAGTTTAAGCTACAAAGTAAATTCATGAAAGTCACTCAATTGTTGCTAAGGGATAAAATGAAAGGGTTAGCGTAGGACCCTTAAAATGATAAGTGGACTGATTTATATATTTATTTTCTGTCTTTCTGGTTTAAAAGTGTCTGGTTATTTTGGTTATTTTTATGAATTAATTCATAAAATTCATAATTCATAATTATGAATTATGAAATTCATAATTAACATGAAAATATGTTTTGAATGTACTATTTTAACTTTAACATTCTATTTCAACATTTTTAATCACTTTCTTGATTAAAAAAGTTTTGCAAACAATTAAGCAAATCGTTTTCAGTACTGAATGGGCTGAGACAAAACAACACTGACAGAACGGATTAGAAATCAAAACACAGAATCATAGTTGGAGTAGTGAATATTCACTTGACACCATTGACTAAACACATAACTTGTACAACTAGTTTCATTTGTTATTTAGCAGGCATTTTCATCAAAGCCGCATTGAATCCAGATGCCATTATAAACAGGTAGGTCTTATTTTCCACAGCGACTCCTACTGGTAGGCTAAAACCCTGGGGATCGAACCTAGTGCCATTCAGCTTGGAGGCCAATCCCAGCCTGACACTATCCTGCACTTCTTCATGACATATTATTAATAAACAGAGCCCTTTCTGTCTCCGACTAACTTCCTGCCGGAATATTTTTTTTATGATAATTCTTTTGACGTTTTCGTGGAAACACCCCCATTGTTGGCGCTATTGTTGTAATTGTTTTGGTTGTCAATATCAGTTATTCCATATTCTACAGTTCAAACATTTATGTATATTCCAGTATAAGGCTAAACTCCGGGGGACATGGGCTGGACTCTTATATGAATAGGATATGCAGAATGTGTGGCAAAGACTTGTTAATTTGGTTTCAAATCAATCACAGACTGTGTGCCTGAAAGGGGTTTGTTTTTTATCCTGTTCTGTCGTTTGGGTACAGAGAAAAACATCACTTCATTCAAATGCCTTCACGTCTCACCGCAAATGTGCTATATCACACACAAATTACTCTGTCCTTTGTGTACATCCTTAATTTGTAATTAACTTGCACAACAACTTAAACAGGATGAATTGAAATGCAAAAAATAAATAAAAGCACACATGTGAATATAAATAAACCCACAACTGTCTTCCTTAATCTCCAGGGCTCCTCATTTCTCCAATCTCGGTCGCTGTGTAACGATTCTGGAGAAGAAAGTGAAAAAAACCTTCTCAATTCAGCAACGTTTATGTAATCAAGGGGGGAGGTTAATTTGCATATGAGCGTGCAAGCGGGGGTGGCAGTAAATCACTCTTCTACATTACATTACATTACTCTTCTATGCCACAGTGTTTTCTTCCCGACCTGTCTAGTCTTGTGCACTCTTCAAAAACCTCTTCATTGACACCACCCATCCACAAAAGTTGTCCTTTTTACTAATGTTATTATTAGCACCAGTATAAATACTGTAGGGCCCTAGGAGCTAATATTATACTATTATCATTAGCACCAGTATAAATTCTGAAGTGCCCTGTGAACTTCGAATTAATACTATGCTATTATCATTTAGCATCATTATTACAACTGTTTTGGCCCAGAGGCGTTTGAAATGGCGGCGACTGAGCAAAACTTGGTTCAGCAACAATCAACGACATTCAAACTAGTCATGTTTGTTGTTTTAAAGGCATGAAAAGCTAAAGCTACCCCGCTAGGGAACCTGCACCGTTGATTTGGAACCCCTCCTCTAGGAAGGGGGGCTGGGGGAGGGGCGAGAGGGAGGGTTCTAGAAGCCGACCTCAGCTCAGGCCCCTCCTCCCTACAGGAAGTACATTGATGTAGGGGGGGGGGGGGGGGACCCGAGGCGAGAGGGAGGGTTCTAGAACCCGACCTCGGCTCAGGCCCCTCCTCCCTACAGGAAGTACATTGATGTGGGGGGAGGGACCTGAGGCGAGAGGAAGGGTTCTAGAAGCCGACCTCTGCTCAGGCCCCTCCTCCCTACAGGAAGTGTTCTGGATGACGCAGCGTCCAACGCCCGACCAGCTGACCCGCCCTTTATATACATTCAGGAAAACAGGTAAACAGGTAAACAGGTAGAAGAAAAAAGGTAATATGATTTTTTTCGGAATCGTACAGCGTAGGATGAGCGTGTGAGTTATGTTAATGATCGTGAAGGCTAAGCTGTCGTCATGACGCTGTGGAACAAATATGTCACGAGTGTGGGAAAAAAAGAAAAAGGTTTTGTAAATGATGAAATGTTTTTGTCCTCTATCACAGGCGGCCACTTGTTCTATTGTAATGAACCTTGGCTGCATGCCTTGCATTATTATGACATACACCATCCATCTTCAATATCTTCCATTACAGCATGGAGACAACACACTATGTTTATGTAGGGAGGTTGTAGCAGGATAGAATTCAGTGGGATATGTTTTTTTTATGGATTTGAATTTTCACCATCTAATAAGTTTGAACGCGGTAATCACCTTATGATTTATAATGAATACATATCTATTCTTCTCTCACTATGGCTATGAGCAGGTATTATTTATTCTAAACATATTTTAGGTATGTTATATGTATTAACAGGTATTATTATGTATTATAAGTGTCTCATAAGTATATTATATGAATTTATGGGTATAATTGTAGGTGTATCCTAAGTGCATTATGGGCATACAGTATTATAGGTATTAATGGGTATTATTAGGTGTATTCTAAGTGTATTATATGTATATTATACATATTATTAGGTGTGTTCTAAGTGTAAAACGAGTTGTCCTGAACACCTTGGTCAGGCGTGTTGCTTTAAGGAGGAAACTGCCGAAACCTTTAGTGAAGAACGGACAATGAAACAACAAGCAAGCTGACCCTCAGCAGATCTGAATGCACAAAAGGAAGGACACAAGGAGAAGCTTTGTGTAGAGAGAATTCTACGTTAATGACGTTTTGATGTCGATGAAGTCTTTGCCTACTGCCACTGCTGCCATTGACCTGCTGCCATCAGGACCCAAGGGATGTTGGCGTGCTTTAACCGCAAGATGCACAGAATAGACAATAACACTGCAGATGTCAGGGCGGTGTTCCCTCTCCAGGATTATGCGAACGACCTGAATGACTTGGATCTGGGAACTGACACACTTCCCATGTAATGCTGTCAGCTGAATCAGCTGGAGCCTGAGAAATGACCTTCACATTCCCGGTGACTGATGAGAAGAAACCGTTCACTGGCTGTGGAGTCAACAGTGAACAGTCTGTATCATCCCCTGGGATTCGTGAATCTGGTCGCAGTACAATGAAAGGACATACTCCGGGACCACACTGCTGCCTCTTAAGACTGAGACGCACCTCTACCCCTGGAGAAAGTACAAATACTCTGTCTTAAGGCCCTTAGACACCAACCAGGTTATCTGGTGAGATCGGTGACCTGAGTCTGTATGGTGTGTGTTCTGCGATTGGCCGTCGTCAAAGCCGTCTGTGATCTTTTCAATCCGTCTGTATTCTTTTCAGCTGATTGTACATGTTGAATCAGCCATGACCAAATTGGTCCGACCACCATTTTCCAATAATCTGGTGGGTGTGTAAGGGCCATCACACTCTCCAGTCAAAGCTCTATGCCTTTGCATTGGGATTCATGTGCAGGGCTGAAGAGAAAGCCCACACAGAGAAAGGGGTGGTGGCTTATCTGAAGATCCTAGAAGCAGATGTAAGTAGACACAAAAGCTTAATTCTAGGAAAAAAACAAGCTCCCCCGACCAGATGAGGACTGTGTTGCTGCGTTGGCTGTGAACTTACAAAGCTCATCACTGTTGCATTATATATCCAACTCGACAATATCTGCTTCCTCACAGATAGCAATGCTGTTTTGGGCTGCGGAGGTCTGTCTTTGGGAATAACCGAGTCCAACAGATAAGTAGATCAACAAAGCTTGAGCAGTGGCACTTTGTGCCCACAGATGATGTTGACGTGACAAGAACTGTCTCTGCAGCCCGTCTCAAAGACACTAAGTGTCTCACAGGGACCGGATTCTTGTCATGGCCTGAGCAGACGTTGCCTTTGAACTTGTGGACCCAGAACAAGACATTCGCCCCAAGGTTTCCTCACTCAGCACCACAGCAAGAGACAGCTACCTTGGATCGCAACGCTTTGAGCTCTTCTCCAATTTTAGGTCACTTAGTACCGAGTACAGAGTGCGACACAGGACAGTGCAAAGGCTGACACTACTGCAAAGAAAGCTGTACAGTGCTACTCACAGGCTCAGGACATAATCCTCAGCACTGTGCAAGAAGGAACATATTTGAAGTAGATGAAGTGCTTCATAGAGCAAAGAGCAATGGCAAACGACATCCTCTGTAAAGCCCTGGGTACCTTCTTTGATGTCGGCCTTATGAGAGTTGGAGAACGCATGCTGGCAAGAATCGGACGTGATGAAAAGCAGCCATAATTATTCATGGCCGTCATCAGGTCGCCAGCCTTATTGTGCTGCATTATAATGAACAGTCCAAAACTCAGGGACTTCTCTTCACCGAGGGAGCCAGAAGATCTGCGAGCAACTTCATCTTCAGATGTTTCAGTTCCCTTGCCAAACTATGTGAGAACTGTGAAGTTCAAAAAATACTGATCTAACTATGGATTGCATCAGAGCTGAACCTACATTCTCTTATGTCAGTGTGGACGGCTTTGGCCAGTGGTAGGCCTACACAGTCGCAAAATAGGTGGGCTGGCTGAGTGGCCCTGTTCAGCTGTCTTAGTGTCTTTGCAATTCAAACAAAACCATAGAATAAGAGGGCACTTCATCCTTCATCAACGCCTTAAAAATGATCTTTTCCATCCGTGAATCACTCAAGCAACTACATTCAGACTGATTAACATAATTTGAGCCTGCCGTGACCTGCGGATTCCTTCCAAAACTGATGAGAAAAAAGTCTAAAGAATCCTGAAAGAACAAGGCTGTGTCTGGACGTTCAACCTGGCCCATTCTTCCCACATAGGAAAAGAATCATAGACATTACACACAGAATCCTTGACCGATGATGTCCAACTTTATTGGTTGAAGTGGTGGCCATTGTGAATTGAAGACCTCCTACACTATTGTGTACAGAACCAGAGGATCCTTTCCTACTCACCCCTGCAAAATTTCGTACTAAGAAGGTCTGGTGACGGTGAAGGATTTGAACAAGCGCTAGTGGAGACAAGTAGAGAGCCTCGCCTACACCATTTGCGACAGGTGGCCAAAACAATACTCCAACAATTGTCCATTGCAATGTATCTTAACAGGGGGCATGCATATTAGGAACAAAAGTCTATAACGATAATGTATACAATACTTGTAAGAAATGATGTTTGTTCCACATATCATTAAATAGACTCACAGTTGCGGCCAAAGGACCTCTTGGCAATACTGTATGTGTTAAGTTTTTTTTGCCAAAATTTACATTATGACTCATTATGTCTGAAGTTGTAGAAGAAAACACTATTCCATGTGTGAATTAGGCCATATTATTTGGCCATAAACGGAGCTAATTGAAGTTTGAAATTCATGTGGTCATGCATCTGTCTCATCCGAGACTGCAAACGCAAAAGAAAACGTCAAAATATCAACTCGTCAGGTTCAAATGCGCTCATGGCTCTTAAAGGGGATGGGAGATGGCACTCTCATTGGTTTATTGCAAGTTATGCCTAAATCACACCTGCGGGTAAATAGGCTATTTCAGGGCAACCAATTTTAGAATTGCGTGAGGCGCAAGAGTTATTTATCTGGTGGCATAACAGCAACATCATCATAGAACCGCCCACAAAGCTTCTTGCGTTTGGCGCTTCTCACTTGCGTTTCAGACCTTTCTAATAGGGCCCTAAGTCTCTAAATCTACTCTCCAGACACAGTGGAAGTGGAAGACTAATAACCCAAGTCTCATTGAAGCGGGCATGGTGCTTATAAAATGCAGTTAAACTAAACTGAATCAAGTGTATATGGGATTAAAAAAAAAATCTCTGCAAGTAAAGAAGAGATTGAAAGGTTGAAGTCAAGATAGGAGGGGACAGAGGTTGTCCTGATCCTTTCCTCTGAAGATCTAGCGCTAAAGACTTGACATGTTGGGTATTGGTATCCAGGGATACCAGATACCGTATTTCACTCTCTGATGGAGCAAATAGGAACGGCCTCTGTTTATCTGATTGTACAATCTCCTCAAAAGCGACAAGAAATGCGTTCTAGTGGCTTTCTACATTCAAGCTAACTACATCGTTTAAGGTCAAGGTTTAACTATTCCTAAACATCATAAGTAAAATGAGCTGTCCACACCCTGTTCGTCACCATGGGGATTTAAGGAGGGAGTTTAAACAGCCTGTTAAACTACACAAAGGGTTATAGCGCATTCAGAACAGACTCAATGTGGACCCCATTCTCTGCTGTCAGATAAATCTTCATTTACTTTACGATGAAGCTGTTTCAAGAAGTTGGACAAGGCTTCTGTCTGTGATCTAAGTGTGTTTTCCTGTTGCTGTGTTCCCTCTCAAGCCTCTCTGAAGAGTATCCGTCTCCAAAGTCTACATGCCACTTCATTCTCCTCATTCTCTACTGATAGCCTGACAAGTCATAGAGGATAAGAAAGTCAGCACTGGGTCGGGTAAAACACGGTAAACATGAGGCGACAGAGATATGGAGACTCTTTAAATGTGCATGAAGGGACATGACAAACCCTTTTCCAGAATACAGCACTTATTCCGAAGTTAATTTCCATCAGGAAAGAAAATTAACTTCCCTTTTACATGGGAGTTATATGCCATGTTGCATGACAATCCACCATGACACGCTTTACGAATAAGACAAATAAAGATGTTTAAAAGCCCGGTCATCCCAAATTTCGAGGGCAATTTTATATTAAAAAGAAAACGTCCCGAGTCCCCGTTAATTTCACACCCTGATGCCTAGGCACACACAATCTATGACACAGATGGACCCACATACGGACACCGATGTGGGGAGAGAAGTAGACAGACAAAATAGGTTAATACATAAATGCATGGCCACAAAGAGCTGGATACGCAGAGCCTACGGGGACACATGTATGAACGATTTCATCAAGGTTTCATGCGACTCTGCTGCTCCCAGGTCTTTCTGCAAAAGACATTCCTGACCTCAACGGCACATTCGAAATAAATAAAGTTTCAATAAATAAACAAATTTAGAGGGCAGAATACAAGCTGACGTTCAGATTGGGTCTGCGGTTCCAGCTTGTTGTCGGCTGTTGTAGCCTTGTTGGTGTAATACCTTGGGAGGGAAACTAATGACGAAGAACATGCTGCTGGCAATTATAAGGCCGGATTTCCGAAGGGAAAACAAGACTATCCACTTTTCCTTTATCCTTTCATTACCACACAAATGCACCTAAGTGTTTCCGACCACAAGGGCGTTCAGGTTCCATTAAAGACGTCAACGCCAGAGTTTCGTGTAGAACATTTTTGTTTGTGGTAAGCAATCTCACCTTTTGTGTTATCTGTTCCAGCATGTTCCATGGTTGTACTATTGTGCTGATAAATATAATTTCAATGAACACAAATTCCTTTATACAATATTTCCAAAAAGCAGTGGTGCTTAGAAAACATGGGTTGATGTTTACCTGAGTAGGATTTGAAAGGTCGCTGCGGGGAAAAAAAAGAGCAATTTCTTCAGAAGGATGAGGTCTCCTTTCAGCAAACTGTTTAAGAAAATACATGCTGATGTATATACATGGACGGTGTGGAGGGCAAAAGAGAACGTAATGAAGGGATTGTATTTAATCCGTATTACATACATTATTTTGATCGTTCATGGCCAGATGGATAGATAAGTGGCCGGATGGATGGATGGATGTCAGATGGATGGGTGGATGGATGGATGATGGATGAATGGGTGGATGAAGGATGGATGGATGGATGGGTTCATAATGGACTGATGGATGAATGTATTACAGATGGATGGATGATTGATGGATGAACGACGGATGGATGCCTGATGGATGGATGGATGGGTGCATAACTGATTGAAGGATGGATGCATGAACGATGGACAAAGCTGGATCTCCACTTCTTCACCTTCATTCCTGCATTGCTCTTCAACCACACAAAACCTCTTCCATTCCATGAGAATGAAAACAACTAAGCTTAACTTACTCTCCCCTTGTCCATCGGTCCTCTGCTCTAAACTGAACCTCAGTCCTCCTCGGGGTATCCCGGCAGACGTGTCCACAGCTCTGCAGTCTTCTCCCACCACCTCTCTCTGCCAGATATCTGCGGAGGCTGAGAAAACAGTCCTATTAATTACATGTTTAATTCTCTCGCACTCTTTCCCAGGCGCCCACCAGAACACCACAACGCTTTGTGGCGTTGTTTTTCAGAGGATGCCTAATTACCTCAAACCCTGCCAGAGAGGAGGCTGGGTTCCAACAGCGCTGGGAGGTGTCGGGCTTGGCTAGACCTCCTCCGGTCACTTGGAGGTGCTAAGCGATAAAGAGGCGGTTTTAGGGATTTAGCAAATGTATTGTGTTGTATTGGTGTTGTTGGGATAAGAATCAACTTTATGAATACTAGATGGGAATTCAGGTGTCTGTAAACAATATAAGAATATGTAAAGAATCACAAAAAATATGGGCAGTAGAAAAGGCATAATGTAAATGTTACGATTATTGACAGTAGAGGTAACAATCGTTGTTCTAACATTATTAGAAGGTTTACATTATAATTAATAAGTATTATGTGATAAATACAACTGGTTTTAGGGTTCCTTGGGCCGGTGGAATCTGTCCTACTGTATCTGCTCTAAGATGCACAGAGTTTGTTATGGTAACGCTGTGGAAAATTTGTTTGCATGTAATGATGTAATCTCGTAATTGATGCATTTTGAAATGGGAGACGAACAGATTTCCCAAAATTAATTAGTATGTGCTCCGTACACAAAGCACTAACGGTGACAACTATCATTTGGAGTGCCTTTCACAAAACCAGCTGGTGAGATAAAAAGGGTGATTAAAATCGAACACATAGAGAAAATAAAAGCAGATCCATCGCTGGCAAAATAATGTCACCTGTAGAAATCCTTTTTAGAAATAATATAATGTACGCCATTTAGAGGTCGCTTTTTTTTACAGTGTCTCACAACACCGTGAGTTAATCGTTCTCTCAGCATGGGTGGGAATCA